>CM056053.1:23607987-23717682 GCA_029574335.1 Rana kukunoris
TAGGGAGGACAGGGGGGTCCTTCCACTTCAAGAGCCTTGTGCCCCAGGGAGGACAGGGGGGTCCTTCCACTTCAAGAGCCTTGTGCCCCAGGGAGGACAGGGGGGTCGTTCCACTTCAGGAGCCTTGTGCCCCAGGGAGGACAGGGGGGTCCTTCCACTTCAGGAGCCTTGTGCCCTAGGGAGGACAGGTGGGTCCTTCCACTTCAGGAGCCTTGTGCCCCAGGAAGGACAGGGGGGTCCTTCCACTTCAGGAGCCTTGTGCCCCAGGGAGGACAGGGGGGTCCTTCCACTTCAGGAGCCTTGTTCCCTAGGGAGGACGGGGGAGGGTCCTTCCACTTCAGGAGCCTTGTGCCCCAGGGAGGACAGGGGGGTCGTTCCACTTCAGGAGCCTTGTGCCCCAGGGAGGACAGGGGGGTCCTTCCACTTCAGGAGCCTTGTGCCCAAGGGCAGGGGGGTCCTTCCATTTCAGGAGCCTTGTGCCCCAGGGAGGACAGGGGGGGTCCTTCCACTTCAGGAGCCTTGTGCCCCAGGGAGGACAGGTGGGTCCTTCCACTTCAGGAGCCTTGTGCCCCAGGAAGGACAGGGGGGTCCTTGCACTTCAGGAGCCTTGTGCCCCAGGGAGGACAGGGGGGTCCTTCCACTTCAGGAGCCTTGTGCCCTAGGGAGGACGGGGGTGGGTCCTTCCACTTCAGGAGCCTTGTGCCCCAGGGAGGACAGGGGGGTCGTTCCACTTCAGGAGCCTTGTGCCCCAGGGAGGACAGGGGGGTCCTTCCACTTCAGGAGCCTTGTGCCCAAGGGCAGGGGGGTCCTTCCATTTCAGGAGCCTTGTGCCCTAGGGAGGACAGGGGGGTTCTTTCCACTTCAGGAGCCTTGTGCCCTAGGGAGGACAGGGGGGTCCTTCCACTTCAGGAGCCTTGTGCCCAAGGGCAGGGGGGTCCTTCCATTTCAGGAGCCTTGTGCCCTAGGGAGGACAGGGGGGTTCTTTCCACTTCAGGAGCCTTGTGCCCTAGGGAGGACAGGGGGGTCCTTCCACTTCAGGAGCCTTGTGCCCCAGGGAGGACAGGGGGGTCCTTCCACTTCAGGAGCCTTGTGCCCCAGGGAGGACAGGGGGGTCCTTCCACTTCATGAGCCTTGTGCCCCAGGGAGGACAGGGGGGTCCTTCCACTTCAGGAGCCTTTCGCCCCAGGGAGGACAAGGGGGTCCTTCCACTTCAGGAGCCTTGTGCCCAAGGGAGGAGGACAGGGGGGTTTCACATGCATTTTTTTGTTTATAGGGTGTTAAGGTTTTTTGTCAGCCATCGTGGGCCACCAGCGCCATCTACCCATCTCTCAGAAATACCTCTGATGATGCACAATAAATAATACACAGATTTAATGGCTCACCACCGGTGGATTTCTTCTCTATTGTCTTCTCCATGGCCCTCAGTGGGGCAGATACGTTTCTGGTCACACGGACTCCAGCACTGGTTGCAGCGGCGTCTGTGGTGCCGCCGGCCATGGTGGTCCCAGTTGATACTTTGTTGCCGTTTTCACTCATAGAAGATGAGACTTCTAGCTCGGTGGTGCTCCTCTGTCTCTCGGTCAGAGTACTGACCTCAGCGTTGGTAGTTGTGGCCTTTGGAGCCTCAGTGCTGCCTACAGCACTCATAAGCTCCTCGTCTGTAGTGGTCTCTGTGCCACCCGTGGTCACGGTGGTGGAAGGACTCTCCATGGTAGTTGGCAGTGGGGTGGCGATGTGGCCCTTGGCTGTAGAGTTGTGTATAGCAAGGCTGCTCTGAGTACTGACAGCAGGGGGCTCCGTGGTACTCTCCCATGGGGCCACAGTCACCGAAAAGTTCCCACCGGACAGAATCTTCACCCTAGGTGTGGAAAACGGTGTGCTAAGATCCTCGAAGGTTGTTGTGGTGTCAAGGGCCACATTCTGTGTCCACACCAACATAAAGCCTGGAAGGACAAACAGGAAAGACCTAATAATTTGTAGAATCAATACACATCTATACAGTATATAGGCCCTGATTTATAGCTATTGTCTTTAAATTATAATGGTTTGAAGTCCAATATTTTACATTTAACAATTATAGAGAGGTGGCCAAAAAGCAGGCAGTGTTGGGTTTTTGGAAAGTTGGTGTCATGGATGGAAGTGCTGTGTGTTGATGAGTAAAATTGATGATAAAAATTATCTTTGCCCACCCAACAACCCCCTCCAGCCCCAAGCCAAGCACCCCCCCCCCCCCATCGCCCTTCTAGCAAAAACCACCCCCGGGAAATGATCCTATCCCAGGATAACTGTACCCCTTAATCCCTCTCCTTGCACACATCACCTCAATGCCCCCTCCTAGCACTAATTTTCCCCCCAATCCAACCTTCTATCACCTATCTCAACATCAAAATCCCCCCTCCTAGCAAAAACCCTCTGCCCCCAAATCTCCCTCCTCAATACAAATCCACCCCAATCCCCCCTCTCAGCACAAATCCACCCCAATTCCACCTCCTAGCACAAATCCCCCCCCCCCCCCAAACTAGCACAAACTGCCCTTCCCATCCCCCATCTAGCAATAACCACCCCCTCCACAAAAATGACCATCCCTAGCACAAATTCACCCCCCCCAATCCCCCCTTCTAGCACACATCCCCTCAATGCCCCCTCCTAGCACCAATCCTCCCTCACAATCCCCCCTCCTAGCACAGACCCTCTGCCCCCAATTCCCCCTCTCAGCACTAATACACCCCAATGCTACAAACAACCCCCCCCTACTAGCACAACCCCCCTATCTAGCAAAAAACACCCCCTCCCTAGAAAATACCACTCCTAGCACAAATTCATCCCCCCTCCTGGCACATATCTCCCCAATGTTCCCTCCTGGCATAAATCCTTCCCCAACCTCCCCTCTCCTAGCACATATCCCGCCCTCTATCAATAGCACAAATCATCTTCCCTCAAAATGTACCCTCCTAGCACAATTTCCAGCTCCCAGCACAAATCCCCCTTCCTAACACAAATCCTGTCACCCCTCCCCCTCCAAACCCCCCTTACTAGCACAACTCCTCTCATCTCCAGCACAAATAACCCATAATCCCCCCCATTGGGCTCTCTCCTGTCTAGCCTCCCCCAAACCTCCCATATAACCTGCCCTTTGGGCTCTATCTTCTGTAGCCTCCCCAAAACCATCAGTTCCCCCATTGGGCTTTCTCCTTTCTAGCCTCCCCCAAATCTCCCCCACCCCCCAATAATCCCCCCCATTGGGCTCTCTCTTGTCTAGCCTACCCCAAATCTCCCCACACCCCCCATTATCCCCCCATTGGGCTCTCTCATGTCTAGCCTCCCCCAAATCTCCCACCACCCCCATAACCCCCCCAATTGGTTTCTCTCCTGCCTAGCCTCCCCCCAAACCTCCTACCATGCCCATAACCTGCCCCTTGGGCTCTGTCTTCTGTAGCCTCCCCAAAACCTCCCATCAGCCCCCCATTGGGCTTTATCCTGTTTAGCCTCCCCCTAACCTCCCACCACCCCATAACACCCTCTTTGGGCTGTCTGCCCTCTCCTAAACGCCCCCCTCCACCCTCACGGATGGGGGGGCATTATCACAGTCAGATATTACTTCCTTCTTGATGGTATCACGATCTCACCCCACTGGCGAGTATCACCCGGGTGCGGTTTGCACCCCCGGAATTGAAGATAGCGGCACCAGAGAGGAGCAGTGCAGGGAGCACTTTCCCTACAAGACAACGCTGGACTCCATGGACTAGTAAAAATGACACTGACATCTCCCCGTTCTTCAGCTCCGGATATCACTTTCTACTTGATGGTGTCACCCGGGTGCCGTCCTCACCCCCCATAGTGATGCCACTGAATTGAAGATAGCGGCACCAGAGAGGAGCAGTGCAGGGATCACTTTCCCTACAAGACAACGCTGGACTCCATGGACTAGCATTGTTTTGTTTTATTTTTTTTCTTCTATACAGGGACAATTTTAAGATCATTTTTATTTTTATTTTTTATAGTAAGGGTGGAGTTCCTCTTTAAGGTAGCAGTGTCATAGAATGGGGAATAGAACAGAAGGACTCCCTATGGGGACACTTATTGTTGGCCGCTCTCCATAGCGCCTCTCACAGAACACTTGAGGATATGATCTCCGATTTACTTTATTACTCCAATTCTTCTTCCATTTACAGGATGAGGAAATAAGAATCTGCCAGAAGAGGACTCGGCACAGAGGGAATGGAGTGAGGATTTCCTGACAACGTGCGGAAGAGAATCTTAGAGCAATACGGAATCCCGCTGACAGCGCACAACATGAGCCATCCCAACTTCTGAGCGGAAACCTTCCCGACTACGAGGAGATCAGATACAGAGGGGCCACACTGTGACAATGTACTCAGAGGATACATTGTAACCATTTATTATCCTGAATGTATCACTGGGAGGAGGGAAAATGGCAAAATATCACTTATTTGGAGAAGGGCTGAGCAACTAATACATTACAATTTAATTACACCCATTCGATTTTAGACGACTAAAATGTCCTGGAGATTTAGACGACTAAATACGACTAAAACTATTGCAGAAGACTAAAATGGGACTAAAACTAAAAGGCCATTTTAGTCCTAAGACTAAAACTAAATCAAATGTTGCTGCCAAAATTAACACTACAGGGTTGCTGTTAGAAATCATGGTCAGGATGCATTAACCACTTAACCCCCGGACCATTTGGCTGCCCAAAGACCAGAGCACTTTTTGCGATTCGGCGCTGCGTCGCTTTAACTGACAATTGCGCGGTCGTGCGATGTTTCTCCCAAACAAAATTGGCGTCCTTTTTCCCCCACAAACAGAGATTTCTTTTGGTGGTATTTGATCACCTCTGCGGTTTTTATTTTTTGCGCTATAAACAAAAAAAGAGCGACAATTTTGAAAAAAAATTCAATATTTTTTACTTTTTGCTATAATAAATATCCCCCCCAAAAATATATGAAAAAAATTTTTTTTCCTCAGTTTAGGGCGATACGTATTCTTCTACATATTTTTGGTTAAAAAAAAAAATCCCAATAAGCGTTTATTTATTGGTTTGCGCAAAAGTTATAGCGTCTACAAAATAGGTGATAGTTTTATGGCATTTTTATAAAAAAAAAAATTGTACTATTAATGGCGGCAATCAGCGATTTTTTTTGTGACTGCGACATCATGGCGGACACTTTGGACACTTGTGACACATTTTTGGGACCATTGTCATTTTCACAGCGAAAAGTGCTATAAAAATGCACTGATTACTGTAAAAATGACAATTGCAGTTTAGGAGTTAACCACTAGGGGGTGCTGTAGGGGTTAAGTGTGACCTCATGTGTGTTTCTAACTGTAGATGGGCGGGGCTGGACGTGCAACATCATTGATTGTGTTTCCTTATATCAGGGAACAGACGATCAGTGACACTGCCACAAAGAAGAATGGGGGAGCTGTGTTTACACTCACCTCTCCACGTTCTTCAGCTCCGGTGACCGATTGCGAGAATGGGTCCGCAGGTCCCACAGCCGCGGTCCATGAGCTTCGGACCGGGTCACGGGCGCGCGCTTAAAGGGGACGTACCCTTATGTGATTGTGTTAGGCGGTCCTTCAGTGGTTAATCACTTAAGGACCGAGCCTCTTTTTTAGATGTGGTGTTTACAAGTTAACCACTTAAGACCCGGACCAATACGCTGGCAAATGACCCAAGGGGTTTTTGCGATTCGGCACTGCGTCACTTTAACAGACAATTGCGCGGTCGTGCGACGTGGCTCCCAAACAAAATTTGCGTCCTTTTTTTCCCACAAATAGAGCTTTCTTTTGGTGGTATTTGATCACCTCTGCGGTTTTTATTTTTTGCACTATAAACAAAAATAGAGCGACAATTTAAAAAAAAATGCAATATTTTTTACTTTTTGCTATAATAAATATCCCCCAAAAATATATAGAAAAACATTTTTTTTCCTCAGTTTAGGCCGATACGTATTCTTCTACATATTTTTGGTAAAAAAAATCGCAATAAGCGTTTATCGGTTGGTTTTCGCAAAATTTATAGCGTTTACAAAATAAGGGATAGTTTTATTGCATTTTTATTAATTATTTTTTTTTTACTACTAATAGCAGCGATCAGCGATTTTTTTTGTGACTGCGACAATATGGCGGACACTTCGGACAATTTTGACACATTTTTGGGACAATTGTCATTTTCACAGCAAAAAATGCATTTAAATTGCATTGTTTACTGTGGAAATGACAGTTGCAGTTTGGGAGTTAACCACAGGTGGCGCTGTAGGGAATGTGTGCCCTAATGTGTGTGTTTACAACTGTAGGGGGGTGTGGCTGTAGGTGTGACGTCATCGATCACGTCCCCCTATTACAGGGATGACGCGATCGATGCTCCGGCCACAGAGAAGCACGGGGAAGCCGTGTGTACACACGGCTCTCCCCGTTCTTCCGCTCCAGGGACGGATCGCCGCACTGCAGCGGCGATCGGGTCCGCGAATCCCGCGGTCCCGGTCCTGGAGCTTCGGACCGGGTCGCGGGCGCGCGCCCGCGGGCACGCGCCCGCGACCCACGGCTGGGTACTAAAACCAACGTATATATACGTTGATGTGCCCAGCCGTGCCATTCTGCCGACGTAAATGTGCAGTAGGCGGTCCTTAAGTGGTTAAAAACAAGTTTTTTTGCTAGAAAATTACTTAGAAACCCAAACATTATATATATTTTTTTCTAACACCCTAGAGAATAAAACGGCGGTCATTGAAATACTTTTTGTCACGCCGTATTTGCGCAGCGGTCTCACAAGCCCACTTTTTTGGGGAAAAAATACACTTTTTTGAATTACAATATAAGACAACCGTAAAGTTAGCCCAATTTTTTTTATTTTTATTGTGAAAGATAATGTTACGCCGAGTAAATTGATACCCAACATGTCACACTTCAAAATTGCGCCCGCTCGTGGAATGGTGACAAACGTTTACCTTTAAAAATCTCCATAGGCGACATTTACAAAATACTATAGAATGCATCTTTTGAGTTACAGAGGAGGTCTAGGGCTAGAATTATTGCTCTCGCTCTACCGATCGCGGCGATACCTCACATGTGTGGTTTGAACACCGTTTTCATATGCAGGTGCTTCTCACGTATGCGTTCGCTTCTGCGCGCAAGCTCGTTGGGATGGGCCGCTTTTACAAAAAAAAAAAAAAATTCTCATTTATTTTACTTTATTTTATTTATTTTTACACTGTTTAAAAATAAATAAAAAATGGATCACTTTTATTCCTATTCCTATGTAATGTAAACATCCCTTGTAATAGAAAAAAGCATGACAGGTCCTCTTATATAGGAGATCTGGGGGACAAAAAGACCTCACATCTCATATTTACACTAAAATGCAATAAAAATAAATCAATCATTTTGTCATTTGAAAAAATGACAAAACAAAATGTCCCTTTAAGAGCTATGGGAGGAAGTGTCGTTTTGACGTCGCTTCCGCCCTGCTATGGTATAGAGACGGATGGGGGCCATCTTCCCCTCACTCGTCTCCATACCCAGGAAGGACCAGATTGCCTCCGCCGCTACTGATGGCTCTGGTAAGTGGCAGAGGGTGCAGGAGGGTGGCGGGAGGGGGGTCCCTCTCAACCGCCGCCAATAATGGTGATCTTGCGGCAAATCCACTGCAGAGACCACCATTGTCGTAAACTGGACAGTCGTCTGAAGAGATGAATGCCGGGGTTATGGTAACTGCTGCTGCCATTACCGAGATATCTCTCTTCAAAGTGCGGACGTATATAGTCGCGTGGCGGTGCGGAAGTGCTTACTATCTGACCATTTTTAGGGATGATAGGCCAACTACTGTCAAAAAAGGGTATGGGGGGTCTGGGCACTGCCATGGGGGACATGGACCAATGCAAAAATTTAAAACAGAACTATACAACAGGGAGGGGGTCTTTTCTTACAACTTCAGGGGCAACATTGATGTACCTCTACCCCAAAGAAGCCACTGGTTAAGAAGGGTCCTCTGTTCTTGACCTCACCCTTCTCAAAGACCTAAACCCCTCTGACACACCAGGCCAGGGTTGCTGTTAAAAATCCTGGGGCCCCATACAGCCCACCTGAGAGACCCCCCCCCCCTCCCGGCGAAAGTAACGCATAGATTCATCAGTCCCTTTCTCTACAGCCTCAGCTGCACAGGTGAAGGAATAGTGTCAGGGGGGTTGGAGTGTTTACGGGGTCAGGGCGGTGCGGATGCACAGGTAAATCAAAGCAGGCCTCAAGGGGGCAGTACTACATGGAGGGTGGATGACATAGACACCCTCCTAAACCTTGTGGACGGCCTTCCCGGAAGAGGTGAAGGTGTTATAGCTGCAAAGGGCGGAGCCAACTCAATATTGAACCCTACAGACTAAGACTGGGATGTCATTAAAGGTCATGTGCGTGTAAAGGCAGGTGTCCCAATACTTTTGGTTATATAGTGTATCTTATATCTGGAGAGCGTGATGTCACTCCTCTATAATATAAAAATCACTTTTCATTGCTAGCGCTGATCGGTAGGATGAACTCACCATAACACAGAAGGGAGGCGAGCAGGAGGGCGAGGGGCGATAGGGCTCTCTGGTGGGTCATGGTGCTCCGGAGTCAGCCGTCCACACACCTGAAGATCAGAAATATCATTAGAGGTCTCATTTGACGACAACCAATGTTGGTAACTCAGGAGAGATCCGCCTGGAGGATAAACAAGAAGTGGGCGGGCCCCTCCCGCGGGGACATTCATTCATTGACGAGAACGCAGGAATAATAATAAACATAAAACAATCGGCTCCACACAGAACTCCGAGAAGGAATAACAACTCTACATGCCAAAGAATTCCACCAGCACTGGGCACAAGGCACCTTATATAATATAAAATCATCTCTATACAACTATTACAGGTAGTGATTATATGTCAAATAAGGGGTTCCCACCATCCCTGTGCTGAGTTCCCGGGTCTGTACACCCGCTGTGCCCCATTATGAGGGGTTCCCACCATCCCTGTGCTGAGTTCCCGGGTCTGTACACCCGCTGTGCCCATTATGAGGGGTTCTCACCATCCCTGTGCTGAGTCCCCGGGTCTGTACACCCGCTGTGCCCATTATGAGGGGTTCTCACCATCCCTGTGCTGAGTTCCCGGGTCTGTACACCCGCTGTGCCCATTATGAGGGGTCCCCACCATCCCTGTGCTGAGTTCCCGGGTCTGTACACCCGCTGTGCCCATTATGAGGGACTCCCACCATCCCTGTGCTGAGTTCCCGGGTCTGTACCCCCGCTGTGCCCATTATGAGGGGTTCCCATCATCCCTGTGCTGAGTTCCCAGGTCTGTACACCCGCTGTGCCCATTATGAGGGGTTCTCACCATCCCTGTGCTGAGTTCCCGAGTCTGTACACCCGCTGTGCCCATTATGAGGGGTTCCCACCATCCCTGTGCTGAGTTCCCAGGTCTGTACACCCGCTGTGCCCATTATGAGGGGTTCCCATCATCCCTGTGCTGAGTTCCCGGGTCTGTATACCTGCTGTGCCCCATTATGAGGGGTTCCCACCATCCCTGTGCTGAGTTCCCGGGTCTGTACACCTGCTGTGCCCATTATGAGGGGTTCTCACCATCCCTGTGCTGAGTCCCCGGGTCTGTACACCCACTGTGCCCATTATGAGGGGTTCTCACCATCCCTGTGCTGAGTTCCCGGGTCTGTACACCCGCTGTGCCCATTATGAGGGACTCCCACCATCCCTGTGCTGAGTTCCCGGGTCTGTACCCCCGCTGTGCCCATTATGAGGGGTTCTCACCATCCCTGTGCTGAGTTCCCAGGTCTGTACACCCGCTCTGCCCATTATGAGGGGTTCTCACCATCCCTGTGCTGAGTTCCCAGGTCTGTACACCCGCTGTGCCCATTATGAGGGACTCCCACCATCCCTGTGCTGAGTTCCCGGGTCTGTACCCCCGCTGTGCCCATTATGAGGGGTTCTCACCATCCCTGTGCTGAGTTCCCAAGTCTGTACACCCGCTGTGCCCATTATGAGGGGTTCTCACCATCCCAGTGCTGAGTTCCTGGGTCTGTACACCCGCTGTGCCCATTATGAGGGGTTCCCACCATCCCTGTGTCCATCACACCAGTCTCCTTATGCTAAGGAGACTGTAAGAGAATGATCTGGAACCCAATCTCCCAGGTGGACATGAAAAGATCTGGGAATAATAGCGGGGAGGAATTACCACTGCAGCCTGCTGGAGACATAAGACAACCAATGGGGTGCCCTCCAGCCAGTCTCCATCTATAAAGTGCTGAATATATTTGGGTGGAAACATTAACCTTTGAAGGCAGCGCTCTCAGCAGTGAATAGATTGTATCTGCTCCTGGCCATGTCCGGGCGTCTATGATTGTGTATAAAATGTCAGATCCAATTTTAGATGCCGTGTGATTCCCCCCATCACCTCCCCCCCCCCCTTATACTATTTTCCTGCCGAATAACAGATGTCCTTTCCATTGTTCCTCCACATCTGCAGATCTGTGGCACGGGGTGAGATCACGGCATGCATTGTCTATGTCCGGCGTGAATAGTACTTGGTGAACTGCCACCACGAGCTGTGTATGGGCACCTCCCTCTGTGTAACTAATAATAACGTAAGGCGAGCGTATAACCTCCGACCCATCGCAGTGCCTTCTCCTAGACCCACATCGTCATATCTACTGAGGATTCATATATCATTATATAATACACTATATGGAAAAACATACCTGGACATCTCTCCAAGTAATGGAGTTCAGGCGTCTCCAGTGAAGGGTCCTGGTAATACTGCATCATACGACATTGTAGACAATCTGGCTCCTCTAACCTTTGTAACAGTTTGGTGAGATCCCTTTCTGGTCCATCATGACTGTGCCCCCCCCCCCCCTGTGTACAAAGTCAGCTCCATAAAGACATGATTTCACCAGTTTGGACCAGCTCCATAATAACGTGGGGTGACCATTTTCGACCAGCTCCATAATAACATGGGGTGACTATTTTGGACCAGCTCCATAAAGACATAGGTTGACCGTTTTGGAGCAGCTCCATAAAGACATGGTGTGATCAGAATGGACTCGCTCTACAAAGACATGGGTTGACCATTTGAGACCCGCTTCATAAAGAAATGGGTTTACCATTTTGGAGCAGCTCCATAAAGACATGGGTTGACCATTTGAGACCCGCTTCATAAAGAAATGGGTTAACCATTTTGGACCCGCTCCATAAAGACATGGGTTAACCATTTTGGACCGGCTTCATAAAAACATGGGTTGACCAATTTGGAGCAACTCCGTAAAGAAATGGTTTGACCAGTTTGGACCAGTTCCATAAAGAAATGGGTTGACTAGAATGGAACCACTCCAAAAAGACAAGGGTTGACCAGTTTGGACCAGCTCCATAAAGAAATGGATTGACCATTTTGGACCCGCTTCGTAAAGACATATGTTTACCATTTTGGAGTAGCTCCATAAAGACATGGGTTAACCATTTTGGACCCGCTCTATAAAGACATAGGTTGACCATGTTGGAGCAGCTCCATAAAGACATTTGGAGGAACTTGAGTGTCCTGCACAGAGCCCTGGCCTCAACCCTACTGAACACCTTTAGGATGAATTTAAACACCAAACGTGAGTCAGGTCTTTATTCTTGGCACCCAACATGAGGCCCAACACCTGAGCCAGGTCCTCTCATCCAACATCAATACCTGACCCCATAATTAGGTAAAAATTCCCACAAACAGCCTCCAAATTCTTGTGGAAAGTCTTTCCAGAAGAGGGGGAAAGGCTTTCCAAAATAGTTTGGAATGTATTTGCGGGAATTTGATGGATGGATGAGATGAAGAAGAACATGGAAAACATGGAGGATGGATGAAATGAAGAAGAATATGGTGGATGAATGACATGAAGGAGAACATGGAGGGGTGACATAAACGAGAATCTGATAGATTAATGACATAAAAGAAAACATGGTGAATGGATCACATCTAGGAGACCATGGTGGGTTGATGACACACAGGGGACCCTGGTGGATGGATGATATAAAGAAGAACATGGTTAGTGGATTACATAAATGAAAACATAGTAGATGGGTGACATACAGAAAAACATGGTGGATGGATAACATAAAGAAGAACATGGAAAACATGGAGGGTGGCTGAAATGAAGAAGAACATGGTGGATGAATGACATGAAGGAGAACATGAAGGATGACATAAAGAAGAACATGATAAATGAATGATATAAAGGAGAACATGGTGGATGGATGATATAAAGGAGAACATGGTTAGAGGCTAATATAAAAGAGAATATAATAGATGGATGACATTTAGGAATTTTTGGTGGATGGGTGACATCTAGGAGGATACGGTGGATGGATCACATCTAGGAAGATAAGGTAGATGGATGATATAAGGGAGGATATGGTGGATGGATGACGTAATGGAAAACATGTCGGATGATTGACATCTTGGAGGCTATGGTGGGTGACATCTAGGAGGATATGATGGGGGACATCTAGGAATATAAGGTGGATGGGTGACACCTAGGATGATATGGTGGGTGGATGGGTGACACCTAGGATTATATGGTGAATGGATGGCATCTAGAAGATTATGGTGAATGGATGATATTTAGAAGATTATGATGGATGGGTGACATCTAGGAGTATATGATGGGGGACATCTAGGAGGATATGGTGGGTGACATCTAGGAGGATATGGTGGGTGACATCTAGGAGGATATGGTGGGTGACATCTAGGAGGATATGGTGGGGGACATCTAGGAATATAAGGTGGATGGGTGACACCTAGGATGATATGGTGAATGGATGGCATCTAGAAGATTATGGTGAATGGATGATATTTAGAAGATTATGATGGATGGGTGACATCTAGGAATATATGATGGGGGACATCTAGGAGGATATGGTGGGTGGATGGGGGACATCTAGGAGGATATGGTGGGTGGATGGGGGACATCTAGGAGAATATGATGGGGGACATATAGGAGGATATGATGGATGACATCTAGGAGGATATGGTGGATGGGGGACATCTAGGAGGATATGGTGGATGGGTGACATCTAGGAGGATATGGTGAGTGGATGGGGGACATCTAGGAGGATATGGTGGATGGAGGACATCTAGGAGGATATGGTGGATGGGGGACATCTAGGAGGATATGGTGGATGGGGGACATCTAGGAGGATATGGTGGGTGGATGGGGGACATCTAGGAGTATATGGTGGGTGGATCTAATCCTTCTACACTCCATCCAAAAAGGGAAAAAAATGTAGGCTTTATACATATTTTATACCAGTATTTCTCCTCATACAAGTCCATAAGAGGATCAACATTCACAGAAGTACAATATGTACAACAGTCATTTTATTAGTTAAAATGTCACAGTTGTGAAAATCCTTGCCCCCTCCCCCAGTGTAAACTGCAATGGCCCCCTGAGGACCAGCCGCCTATCATTACGGATAGAGGATTTTACTGCTTTGGCCGACATCTGGGAAACAGTCAAGCGAGGAAATATGGAAACTGTGTCCCCATTCCAGGACCTTTATAATCTCCGAGCCGGTCCGTCTACAAGCTGGAAGATCTACTGCTGATTAGCAGGGCTGGACTGGGGCAAAAATGTGGCCCTGGACTTCATCCAGACTGGGCCACTTTGTCAGGTCTCTCCTGACAAAGTCCCCCCCCCCCCCAGCCACCTAAACCCCCACTCCCCCATCACTAGCCACTAGCCATTCTACTTTAGAACGGCTGGTACTCATATGGGCAGTACCAGTCCAGTGGGGAAGCTAGACATTATTTCTGTGCCCCCCTCTCCTATGGGACAAGATTAGGCAGAAGTGAGAATTTCCCAGGCCATAGCTGTTGAGTGAGCTGTCTGTCCCTTCCCCTGTGCTCCTTCTAGTCCCCTCCATGCTCCTCTGTCCCCCCCTACTCCTCAGGTCCTCCCCCTGCTTCTCTGTCCCCCCCCCCCCCAGGTGAGCACTGCGGGGAGGGAGAGGAGCACTGCGGGGAGGGAGGGACAGAGAAGCGGAGGGGGACGGCGGTCTGCTGTCACTGAAGCCGGCTCACTGAGCCATCGGCTCACTGAGCCATCGGCTCACCGGGAAACTCCCGGTAGTCCCAATGGCCAGTCCATCCCTGCTGATTAGGATGGAAGATCTGAGGTTGCTAAAGGAGCCGTACATCATGTAACAATCTCCGCAATCTCCATTAAGGTTTACTAAAACAAATGCAATGAGAGGAGAACCCGAACCGTCCGTTATATGTGTATCCATTCAGCAGGGCTCTTGTGCTACTATAGGAGAGGCAATCAAATGGTAACATGTACAGTATGTTCAGCTTTAGACATTTCCTCTCATTGATTATCATTTATTTGTGTATTTGTTCCAGCTCTACCCAACACAATGGAAAATCCGGGCCGGAGTCCCATCTGATATCTTCTGCTTGATTTTAGTCTCACAGCAGAAGGGAAGTCTACAGAAAAAAAACAACGCCAGAGTTCTCAGCTCCTGCACAGGGATAAGCTGAACTGCCCTGGGATTGGTTTGTTTAGGGTGCAGCCAGGGCTATCTTAATGAGAGGGCACACCTGGGCACTGCCCAGGGGCCCCAGCTGCATGGGAGGCATTTTCCCAAAGGAACTTGTCCTTGAGCCCACTCTCCCGCGAAATTGGGGGCCCCATGATGGCACTGACAGCGATAGATACACAGGGGAGGCAGTCTGCCTCCTACCTTCTCAACTTCTGTTTACCTGCACTGTCATCGCTGTAGGGGCCCCAGAGCATTACTTTGCCCAGGGGCCCATGATGCTATTAAGACGGCCCTGGGTGCAGTGAACTCCAAAAACGATTCCTGTTGAAATCAATGTTAGCCAAATCTGTCAGATCAAAAAAAAAATCTATTTTTTGGGGCCAATAGGCAAGGGAGTGTCAGAAAAATTGTGTGGGGGGGAGGGGAGGGGCACTGCCCTGGGAAATATGTACCAGTGCAAAAAAATCATTTGGCCAGGAACTGTGATTTGTAAAAAGGAAAAACCTCCAAAGGTTCCCGAAAATACAAAGCAGACCGTGGCGGTGCATCCATAAAGGGCGCAGGAGCGCCGCCCCCTTTCTTCTGCAGCGCTCTACCATCATAGAGAGATTCATGCTTTGCATGAACCTCTCTATGGTCGCGCTGACACCCCCCTATTCAGGTGTCCGGCCCCTTTTCGGGCACCTGAATTACACCGGCGGGAGGTGTTTTTTGGAAGCACCTGATTGGAGCCGTAGGCTCTAATAGGCGAACAAAAATGTGAACAGCGGCTGCGGGCGCCATGCTGGGCATTCGCTGTTAACTCAGCTATAGCCAGACAGCATCTGATGGGGCACACTGGCAGCAATTGTTGGGCACACTGGCAGCAATTGTTGGGTACACTGGCAGCAATTGATGGGACACAGTGACTGCGTTTGATGGGGCACAGTGACTGCGTTTGATGGGGCACAGTGACTGCGTTTGATGGCACAGTGGCTGCATTTAATGGCACTGTGGCGGCAATTGATGGTACAGTGGCTGCGTTTGATTGGGCACAGTGGCTCTGTTTGATGGGGCACAGTGGCTGCATTTGATGGGGCACAGTGGCAGCAATTGATGGCACAGTGGCTGTGTTTGATGGGTCACAGTGGCGGTAATTGATGGGCACAGTGGCTGTGTTTAATGGGCACAGTGGCTGCATTTGATGGGGCACAGTGGCTGCGTTTGATGGGGCACAGTGGAGGCAATTGATGGGCACACTGGCAGCAATTGTTGGGCACACTGGCAGTAATTGATGGGCAAGGTGTCAGCAATTGATGAGACACTGTGACTGCGTTTGATGGCACAGTGGCTGCAATTGATGGGCAAAGTGGCTGTGTTTGATGGGGCACAGTGGCGGTAATTGATGGGCACAGAGGCTGCAATTTATGGGCACAGTGGCTGCGTTTGATGGGGCACAGTGGAGGCAATTGATGGGCACACTGGCAGCAATTGTTGGGCACACTGGCAGTAATTGATGGGCAAGGTGTCAGCAATTGATGGGACACAGTGACTGCGTTTGATGGCACAGTGGCTGAAACTGATGGGCAAAGTGGCTGTGTTTGATGGGGCACAGTGGCGGTAATTGATGGGCACAGAGGCTGCAATTTATGGGCACAGTGGCGGCAATTGATGGGCACAGTGGCTGCGTTTGATGGGTACAGTGGCTGCGTTTGATGGGATAGTGGCGGCAATTGACGGGAAACAGTGGCTGCGTTTGATGGGCACACTGGCAGCAATTGATGGGCAAGGTGTCAGCAATTGATGAGACACAGTGACTGCATTTGATGGGACACAGTGACTGCATTTGATGGGACACAGTGACTGCATTTGATGGGACACAGTGACTGCATTTGATGGGACACAGTGGCTACGTTTGATGGGACACAGTGGCTGCAATTGATGAGCACAGTGGCTGCATTTGAGGGGCACAGTGGCTGCAATTTTTTTTACATTTACAAAGCAAAAACATTTTTACATCTCCAGCAAATTACATTTTCCTGCTGTCCTCCTTACAAAACAAAAAAACTCCAAAAGGTCCCCAAAATACAAAGCTGACCTTTAATCCGAGGACGCCACTACCTCCCCCTTGCCATCCAGAACTATACCAGGTGTACCACCCTACCTGCCATCATCCTGCACCCGCCAACATTTACAAAGGGAAAACTTTTTTAAATTGCCAGCAAATGATATTTTCCTGTTGGATTCCTTAAAAAATAAAAAAAACTCCAACTCCCAGCACCCAGAAGGTGACTCACAGCCTCGGCTATGTTTCCCTATGAGACTGTGAAAAGACCTCCACTCGGGTCTCTGATTACACTCAGCTCCCTGCTCTATGTTATGCAGTGTGTGATACCAGATCCCTTCCCTCCTGCCTTCTGGAGCTCAGGAATGCTGTGTAAATTCTGGATATTAAAGGACTGTAAAGAAGAGAAGACTGCAGATAAACAGGTGCCTCATCTACTACGTAACTATGTAACAGATCTACTGGCAGAATGGACAGGTAATAAAACTACGTAACGAGGAGATTCAGAGAAACAAAAACTTTCATTGCTACGGGGGGCAGACTGCTGTGTATCCCATGAAATAGGACAAGTTGATGACTAGGAAGATCGGTCCGGCAGTATAGTTTTCTCAGTAAAATAACAGCAATAAAAACTTACCGAGAACGTGAACCGTGTCCTGCGTGCAGCCGGCCAGCATGGTGAGCGCTCTGAGCCCCGATGGAAGCTTCCATCCCAGTCTTCTAGATGTAAACAGCCCTCTCCTCCCTCTCCGGGGGGAATTGTTCTTCTATTTGGCACGCAGTCAGAGAAGTCGTTGAATGAGGAGGACAGACAATGAGTACAACGTATGGATCCGGAGTGCGGAGACAAGACACGGGGAACAATGGTCCGCCAGATGGCCGGATGTGGAGGAAATAACAAGACATGGAGAGACGCAGAGGATTGAGGAGTCACAGGATTCTTCTTCTTTTACTATTATATTATTATCACAAATTAGATATAGATTATTATTATCACAAATTAGCTACAGATTATTCTTGTCAATAAATTAGCTACAGATTATTATTATTATTATTATTATTATTATTGTCACATATTAGCTACAGATTATTATTAGGGTTGTCCCGATACCACTTTTTTAGGACTGAGTACAAGTACCGATACTTTTTTTCATGTACTTGCCGATACCGAATACCGATACTTTTTTTAAATGTCATGTGACAGTTTTCAAACCACAATACAGACTAAGGATATTTTCTTTAGAATTATGAAGAACTCTAACTCATTATAAAAGAATAAAAATGAGTAAAAATGAATAAAAATGTTTTATTTGCTTGTCACGCAGTAGTAAAAAACTCAAAGAATTTTTTACAGAACATGTTGATAAATACAAAAAAACGTATTCTATTTAGGTATCGGGAGCATTTGCGCGAGTACAAGTACTCCCGCAAATATTCGGTATCGGTCCCGATACTGATACTAGTATCGGTATCTGGACAACCCTAATTATTATTATTATTATTATTGTCACATATTAGCTACAGATTATTATTATCACAAATTAGCTACAGATTATTCTTGTCAATAAATTAGCTACAGATTATTATTATTATTATTATTATTATTATTGTCACATATTAGCTACAGATTATTATTATTATTATTATTATTATTGTCACAAATTATCTACAGATTATTCTTGTCAATAAATTAGCTACAGATTATTATTATTATTATTATTATTATTATTATTGTCACAAATTAGCTACAGGTTTTTATTATTGTTGTCACAAATTATCTATAGATTATTCTTGTCTCCAGAGAAGGAGATAAGAGGAGAGAAGAAGATGAGAGGAGAGGAGAAGTAGGGGAGCAGAGAAGAGGAGAAGGAGAGGAGAAGGAGAGGAGAAGGAGAGGAGAAGGAAAGGAGAAGGAGATTAGATGAGGGGAGAAGAAAATGAGCGGAGAGAAGAGAAGAGGAAAGAAGGAGAGGAGAGAAAAAGGAGAGGAGAGGACAAGGACAGGAGAGGAGAGAAGGATATTAGATGAGAGGAGAAGAAGAGGAGTGGAGAGAAGGAGAGGAGAAGGAGAAAGAGAGGAGCGGAGAGAAGAAGGAGAGGAGAGGAGAAGGACAGGAGAGGAGAGAAGGAGATTAGATGAGAGGAGAAGAAAAGGAGTGGAGAGAACAGAAGAGAAGGAGTGGAGAGGAGAAGGAGAAAGAGAGGAGTGGAGAGAAGGAGAGGAGAAGATGCAGAGAGGAGAAGGAGAGGAGGAGAGGAGAGGCGAAGGAGAGGAGCGGAGAGAAGGAAAGGAGAAGGAGAAGCAGAGGATCAAAAAGAAAAAGGAGAGGAGAAGGAGGAGAGGAGGAGGAGAGGAGAAGGAGAGGAGGAGAGGAAAAGGAAGGGAGAGGCGAAGGAGAGGAGATGAGAGGAGAAGAGAGGAGGACAGGAGAAGGAGAGGAGAAGGAGAGGCGCAGAGATGAGCGGAGATGAGAGGAGAGGAGAAAGAAAGGAGCAGAGAGAAGAGGAGAAGGAGATGACAGGAGAGGAGGAGAGGAGAAGAAGAGGAGCAGAGTGGAGAGAAGAAAAGGAGAAAGAGAGGCAGAAGGAGAGGAGAAGGAGCGGAGGAGAGGAGAAGGAGTGGAAAGGTGAAGGAGAGGAGCGGATAGAAGAGGAGAAGGAGAGGATCGGAGAGGAGAAAGAGGAAAGGAGAAGGAGAGGAGAGACAAAGGAGAGGAGATGAGAGGAGAGGAGAAAGGAGCAGAGAGAAGAGAAGGAGATGAGAGGAGAGAAGGAGTGGAGAGGAGAGAAGAAGAGGAGAAGGAGAGGAGCAGAGCGGAGAGAAGGAAAGGAGCGGAGATGAGAGGAGAAGAAGAGGAGAAGAAGAGGAGAAGAAGAGGAGGAGAGAAATTGAGAGAAGGAGAGGAGCGGAGAGGAGAAGAGGCAGCACCTTTTTTTTAATGCAGAGGCTGGGCGTGACGTCATAACATCGCACGCAGTCTCCGATGATCATAGAGACTCCAGTGACCATCTGATCCGCTGGAAATCTCTGTCGTCAACATCCGGGATGGCGGATCTGTTCCCCCGCCCCGATCGTATCGGTGAGTTGGAAGAAGCATCGGAGGGCGGCGGGAGGGGTGGGGGGAGTCTCGCCTCCTGTAAGAATGGTTAATCGTTGGAACAGCCACTATGATCATTCTTATAGTGTAGGGGAATCGGCGGCTCTAAAAGATGATATCTGAATGATGCCTGTAGCTGCACCCGTCATTCAGATATCACCGCACAAAGTCAAGGACGTCATATGGCGGCTGGCGGGTGGGAAGTGGTTAATTCTGTCCTCCTGTGATGTGTTATGAGGATAAACACTTTAGTTTTGGTGACTGAAGCCCCCAGTTCCCCTGTGAAGACTGAGGAGGAGAATAAATTCAAAACCTTCACCATCTCCCCATCCTTTGTAACCAGATGTCCTTCCTCCTTCTTTATGGGGCCAATATGGTCTGTTTTCCTTCTTTACTGTTTATATACTTAAAGAATTTCTTGGGATTTTTTTCCTTTCCTCCGCTATGTGCCTTTTTTTATGTTCTATTTTAGCCACCCTGATTGCACCCTTACATTTCTTGCTGCATTCTTTGTAAAGTTGGAATGCTGATGATGATCCCTCGTATTTTTCGACATCCTTTTCTTTTGCTTTTATATGCATTTGTACATTGGAGTAAAGCCATCCAGGACTTTTTATTCCTTACCCCGACTTGTTCATTCCCCGACTTAGTTGGGGTAGGCGGTACACTTTGGTGGGGGTGGGTCAGCCACGCCCTGTGACCTTTGACCTCTGGGAACCTACCTTCTGACCTTTGACCTCTGGGGGAGGTCCCTGTTCCAGTTCCTGAGTCCTAGCCATATTCTTTAATGGGAAACCCTAACCCCTAACCCCCTAACCCAGTGCTTCTCAATTATTTTCTGTCATGCCCCCCCTAGGAAGAAGAAAACATTTTGCGCCCCCCCGTGCGACTGTAAATAGTATCATTTGTCTATAAAATTGTTATAAGTACACCTCTGCATAACACTGTATACACATATCCCCCCACACAGTATTGCCCTTCTTCACATATCCCCCCCCCACACACAGTATTGCCCTTCTTCACATATCCCCCCCACACACAGTATTGCCCTTCTTCACATATCCCCCCCACACAGTATTACCCATCACATATCCCCCCACAGATTATTGCCCCATCACATATCCCCCCACACAGTATTGCCCCCTTTACATGACCCACATCACATATCCCCCACACACAGTATTGCCCTTCTTCACATATCCCCCCCACACAGTATTACCCATCACATATCCCCCCACACATTATTGCCCCATCACATATCCCCCCACACAGTATTGCCCCATCACATATCCCCCCACACAGTATTGCCCCCTTTACATAACCCACATCACATATCCCCCCACACACAGTATTGCCCTTCTTCACATATCCCCCCCACACAGTATTACCCATCACATATCCCCCCACACATTATTGCCCCATCACATATCCCCCACACAGTATTGCCCCATCACATATCCCCCCACACAGTATTGCCCCCTTTACATAACCCACATCACATATCCCCCCACACACAGTATTGCCCTTCTTCACATATCCCCCCCACACAGTATTACCCATCACATATCCCCCCACACATTATTGCCCCATCACATATCCCCCCACACAGTATTGCCCCTTTTACATGACCCCCATTACATATCCTGCACACAGTTTGCCCCATCACATAACCCCCCTTTTCCCCCCACAGCACAGCCCCCACTCCTCGTCCTTAACATTTCCATATATTTTTCCTCCCTTCCCTCTCCACTCCTACCTGTAACTTTTCAGCGCGGAGAGCAGGAGGTGGGACATTCGTCAAGTGAAGCCGCAGCAGCACTGGGCGGGGCGGGGAGACTTTTGGGTGAACTGGTGATTGGCTGTTAGGACCACCTCCTAGCAGCCAATCATCTGCCGTCCAACATGATAGGCGGCTACCTCTCTGGTCCCGCCCATCAGTTCAAAAATGTCCCGCCTCCCGCCGTCTACTCCTCTAGCGGAGGAGGCTGGGGACAGAAGCGTCTACTAAATGGCGCGATCGCCACGGTCCGGAAGGGGGCTCGAGCCCCCCTTCATGGAGCCTCGGGTCCCCCACTATTTGAGAAGCACTGCCCTAACCCAACCCCTTTTTCGTTCTTTTAAATGTATTACCCAATGGGATGCACTGGCTAATGCCCTTATTTAATATGCTCTTAACCACTTGCAGACCGCTGCACACATTTATACATCGACAGAATGGCACACCTGGGCAGAAGGATATATACGTCCCCTTCAAGGAAGCGGCATTGTGGACGAGTGCGCGCGTGCCCACTGCAAGCTCCGTGAGCCCGAGTGCGGGTCCAGCATACTCGACCGCCGCGGGGATACCCACGATCGTCTCACAGCGAGGAAGAACGGGGAGATGCTGATGTAAACTAGGCTCTGCCTAGTGACAATGACACTGATCACCGCTTCCTGTAATCAGAAGCGGTGATCATCGAGTCTTGTCACATACAGCCCATCCCCCCCTACAGTTAGAACACATCCCTAGGACACACTTAACCCCCTACAGCGCCACCGAGTGAATAACCCCTTCACTTCCAGTGTCATTTTCACAGTAATCAGTGCATTTTTATAGCACTGATCGCTGTAAAAATTACAATGGTCCCAAATTAGCAACAAAAGTGTCCGATGTGTCCGCCACAATGTCGCAGTCCCGATAAAAATCTCTGAAAACTATTAATAAAAATGCCATAAAACTATCCCCTATTTTGTAGACAATATAACTGTTGCACAAACCAATCAATAATGTTGTAAATAGTATTTATTATATTTGATATCGGAGAGAGTGACTACTGTGGAGCATTTTGGGGGTCGGGGTCACCGCTCTGATTGGTGTAGAGCTTCCTGATTAGGACTTCCAGGTTTCCATCTCGGTGTTATCCGCTGAGATCTTCCATGTCGGGACATTTTATCGTCACCTTCCTCTACAGAGACCGTCTTCTGATCTTATTATTGTACATGGAAGATTCTTCCGGAACATCGGAAAACTTCCAGACTGCGAGGAATTTGTGAGAATCTGAGTCTATCTCCCTTGGGGTGGGACATCCACGACCCCCCCGAGAGGGGGATGGTAAGAGCGTCCTTCCTGAAGGTTTCAGAATACTCCAAATACATCTAAAGCCAAACTTTTTTTTCTTCATATTTTAGTCGGGGAAAGAGTTAACCACTTAAGCCCCGGACCGTTATGCAGGTTGAGGACCAGGCCCCTTTTTTGCGATTTGGCACTGCGTCGCTTGAACTGACAATTGCGCGGTCGTGCGACGTGGCTCCCAAACAAAGTTGGCGTCCTTTTTTCCCCACAAATAGAGCTTTCTTTTGGTGGTATTTGATCTCCTCTGCGGTTTTTATTTTTTGCGCTATAAACAAAAATAGAGCGACTATTTTGGAAAAAAAAAATATTTTTTACTTTTTGCTATAATAAATATCCCCAAAAATATATATATAAAAAAAAAAAAAACATTTTTCCCTCAGTTTAGGGCGATACGTATTCTTCTACATATTTTTGGTTAAAAAAATCGCAATAAGCATTTATCGATTGGTTTGCGCAAAATTTATAGCGTTTACAAAATAGGGGGTAGTTTTATGGCATTTTTATTAATATTTATTTTTTTACTTCTAATGGCGGCGATCAGCGATTTTTTTCGTGACTGCGACATTATGGCAGACACATCGGACAATTTTGACACATTTTTGGGACCATTCACATTTTCACAGCGAAAAGTGCTAAAAAAATGCACTGGTTACTGTAAAAATGACAATTGCAGTTTAGGAGATAACCACTAGGGGGGCTGAAGGGGTTAAGTGTGACCTCATGTGTGTTTCTAACTGTATGGGGGCGGGGCTGGACGTGTGATGTCATTGATCGTCTTTCCCTATATCAGGGAACAGATGATCAGTGACACTGCCACAATGAAGAACGGGGAAGCTGTGTTTACACTCACCCCTCCCCGTTCTTCAGCTTCTGTGACCGATCGCGGGACACCGGCGGCGATCAGGTCCGTGGTCACGGAGCTTCAGACCGGATCACAAGCGTGCCGCCGGCGAAACGCTTACGACCCCACGGCTGGGCCTTAAAGAGACACGTACAGGTACGTGGATGTGCCCAGCCGTGCCATTCTGCCGACGTATATCGGCGTGAAGGGATCCTTAAGTGGTTAAAGAAGAACTCCAACCAAAAATAAGATGATAAAGAATGGGCAATTGACCGACCGCTGACCGCCGCACACACATTTACGTCGGCAGAATGGCACGGCTGTGCAAAGGGACGTCTACCTGAATTTACCGATGTGCCGCCCCTGCCATGAGCTCCGTAACCGTGCAAACGGGAACCGCAAACTCGATGTCTGCCGGAGTGCCGCCATCGTGTCACGGAGCGGCAGAACAGGGAGATGTCAGTGTAAACAAGGTATTTCCCTGTTCTGCCTAATGACAGGACGCCGATCGTCTGTTCCCTGTCATCAGGAGCAGTGATCAGTGTCGTGTCAAAGTAAGCCCCGCCCCCACACAGTTAGAATCACTCCCTAGGACACATTTAACCCCTTCCTTGCCCCCTAGTGGTTAACCCCTTCCCTGCCAGTGTCATTTACACAGTAATCAGTGCCCTTTTATAGCACTGATCGCTGTATAAATGACAATGGTGTCAAAATTGTCCGATGTGTCCGCCGTAATGTCGCAGTCCTGATAAAAATCGCAGATCGCCGCCATTACTAGTAAAAAAAAAAAAAAATGCCATAAAACTATCCCCCATTTTGTAGACGCTATACATTTTGCTCAAACCAAACGCTTATTGCAATTTTTTTAAACCAAAATATGTAGAAGAATACGTATCGGTCTAAACTGGGGAAAAAAAAAAAATTATGTATTTTTTGGGGATATTTATTACAGCAAAATGTAAAAAATATAGCATTTTTTTCAAAAATTGTCGCTCTATTTTTGTTTATAGCGCAAAAAAGAAAAAACGCAGAGGAGATCAAATACCACCAAAAGAAAGCTCTATTTGTGGGAGGAAAAAACAGTACAGTAAAATAAAAGGAGAAAGGTGGACCCACCTTCTGGAGAACCCACACATACCAGTATCATTGGACCGCTCAAATCACGGGTACAGAGCCATTCAGAGTGGCTCTGTGCCTGGTGACCGCTGCGAACCAATCATAGCCTTCATACGGTGAGGGGACTTAAAGAGCCAACGACCACCAATGATTGTGGGGAAAAAAATGAATCTCCAGCGTTATCAAATACAACCAAAATAATTCTCTGCCTTAAAAAAAGGGATTTTTAAATACAGCTTACCTGTAAAATCCTTTTCTTGGAGTACATCACGGGACACAGAGCGGCATATTCATTACTATGTGGGTTATATGGAGTACCTTCAGGTGTGGACACTGGCAATCTCAAACAGGAAGTCCCCTCCCTATATAACCCCCTCCCCTAGAGGGAGTCCCTCAGTTTTGTAGCAAGCAGTATGCCTCCCAAAATGGTCACCCAAAAGAGGGGTGGGAGCTCTGTGTCCCGTGATGTACTCCAAGAAAAGGATTTTACAGGTAAGCTGTATTTAAAAATCCCTTTTTCTTTCTCGTACATCACGGGACACAGAGCGGCATATTCATTACTATATGGGATGTCCGAAAGCAATGCTTTAATGAGGGGAGGGAGACATCTTCCAAAGAAGGATTTAATTTAGAGGTATACTCAAATAATAATAATTCCAACTTAGTCAAGAAAAAACTTTTTTTTTTTTTTTTTCTTTTTACAACCAAGGGTGCCCCTGATCCCGAGGATCTTAAACCGCAGCCTGTAGTACTGCCTGTCCAAAGGCAGAATCTGCATTCCTTCTCACGTCTAGTTGATAAAACCTTGTAAACGTGTGGACTGATGACCACGTTGCCGCCTTGCATATCTGAGCCATAGAGATCTGATGGTGTGCTGCCCAGGAGGCGCCCATGGCCCTGGTAGAATGGGCCTTTACCGACAAAGGAGGAGGCAACCTCTTCAAACCGTAGGCTTGAATGATTAATTGTCTAATCCATCTCGAGATGGTGGATTTTGCAGCTGCCTGCCCCTTCTTGGGGCCATCTGGTAGAACGAACAACACATCTGTTTTCCGGATCTTTTCTGTAGCTTTAAGATAGGCCTTCATGGCCCGGACAATATCCAAGGTATGCAGCAACCCCTCTTTTCTAGATGTGGGTTTCGGAAAAAAGGATGGAAGTACCAAATCCTGGTTCAAGTGAAAATTGGATATAACCTTTGGTAGAAAGGAAGGATGGGGCCGGAGAACTGCCCTGTCCTTATGTAGAACGAGATATGGTTCCTTACACGATAAGGCTGCTAATTCTGACACTCTCCTGGCCGAAACTATGGCGACCAAGAAAACCAACTTTCTTGTCAGTAAAACTAAAGGAATCTCAGCCAACGGCTCAAAGGGTTGTTTCTGTAGAGTGGATAGGACAAGATTTAAGTCCCATGGACAAATTGGTGACTTGACAGGAGGATTAATACGCAAGACCCCCTGTATGAAGGTCTTTACCAGCGAGTGGGTGGCCAGCGGCCTCTGAAACCACACTGACAGAGCTGAGATCTGTCCCTTGATTGTGCTTAGTGCCAGGCCTTTATCCACTCCTAGCTGGAGAAAACTTAACACCCTATCAATAGTATATTTGCGGGAATTCCATCCTTTGGATTCACACCAGCCTACGTAGTTCCTCCACACCCTGTAATAAATCACCCTGGAGACCGGCTTTCTAGCCCTAATCAGGGTAGGAATTACCTGCCTAGACAGACCTCTACCCCTGAGAATCAGGGATTCAGCCTCCAGGCCGTCAAATTTAGACGTTGTAATGTAGGGTGGAGGATCGGGCCTTGTGAGAGTAGGTCTGGTTGTAGAGGGAGAGTCCAAGGGTCTCCCACTGCCATCTTCAGGACTAGTGAGTACCATGTCCTCCGGGGCCAAGCCGGAGCTACTAGAATGACTGGCTTGTTCTCCACTCTGATCTTGCGCAACAGGCGAGGAAGTAACTGTAGCGGAGGGAATGCATATAGAAGTTTGAATTGATGCCAAGGGCAAACCAACGCATCGGTTCCGCAGGCCATAGGGTCCCTCGCTCGAGACACGAACCTGTCTAGTTTCTTGTTGAACCTGGATGCCATTATATCTACGTCTGGCATTCCCCACCTCTGGCAGATTGTCTGAAAGACCTGGGGATGCAGAGACCACTCCCCTGGTGACAGAATCTGGCGACTTAAGAAGTCTGCCTGCAGGTTGTCCACTCCGGGAATGAATATCGCCGAAATGCAGGGTACATGAACCTCTGCCCACTGAAAAATCAAGCTCACCTCCCTCTGAGCGGCCTGACTCCTGGTTCCCCCTTGGTGGTTTATGTATGCCACTGCTGTGGCATTGTCTGACTGGATTCTCACCGGGAACCCCTGTAATCTGGAGGTCCATGCCAGAAGGGCTAGGCGAGCAGCTCTGATCTCCAAGATATTGATGGGGAGCTGCCTCTCTGCTTTCATCCAAGTTCCCTGGCGAGAGAACCCCTCGAAGACCGCCCCCCAGCCTGCCAGGCTGGCGTCTGTGGTAACTACCTTCCAGACAACAGGGCTGAAGGATTTTCCCTTTAGAGGATTCTGAGGGTTCAACCACCAGGCCAGGCTTTGTCGGACCCTTGCTGATAGCGTCAAAGGGGACTCTAAGGCATGTGCTCTCTTGCCCCAGGCTGCTAGAATGGCCGCCTGTAGGACGCGAGTGTGGATCTGAGCGTATGGTACCGCCTCGAACGTGGCCACTAGCTTGCCTAGTAATCGCATACACAGGCGAATAGTTGGTTTTTTCTTGCTTAGAACCAACTGAACCAACCCCTTGATAGCCTCGATCTTTACAAGGGGCAGGAACACCCTTTGCTGTTCTGTGTCTAACCTCATGCCGAGGTATTCCAACTGCTTTGTAGGCTGGAACGCTGACTTTTCCCGGTTTAGGACCCAGCCGAATCCTTCGAGGTACTGAACCGTGAGGTTTACTGCCTGTTGCAGACACGGCCGTGAGTGATCTATGATTAAAAGGTCGTCCAAGTATGCTAGGACTGTGACCCCTTGGATCCTTAGATTGGCCAGAACTGGGGCTAGGATCTTCGTGAATACCCGGGGGGCCGTGGCCAGCCCGAAGGGGAGCGCCCTGAATTGGAAGTGTCGCTGCCCCACCGCGAAGCGTAAAAATCTTTGATGCGACTGAAAGATTGGTACATGAAGGTAAGCATCCTTTATGTCTATGGAAGCCAGAAAATCGTCCCTCTGAAGCGTGGCGACTGCTGACCGGATGGATTCCATCCGGAAAGAACGAACCCTTAGGTAACCGTTTAACCTCTTTAGGTCCAAGATTGGCCTGACATCGCCGTTGGGCTTTGGTATGACAAAGAGATTGGAATAGAAACCTAGCCCTTGCTCTGGGGCTCGCACCTCTATTATTACGTCCTGGCAAAGCAGGTGATCCAAAGCTGCCAGCATCGAGGCTTTCCTTGCTGGATCCTTTGGTAGCCTTGACTCTTGAAAATGAGGCGGAGGAAAGTTTAGAAACTCCAGTCTGTAGCCTGCGGTTACAGACGCCCGGACCCATTTGTCGGGGATCTTGGCTTCCCAAACTTCTGAGAAGAAACGAAGCCTTCCCCCCACCCGCGAGAGTGGGGGCGCCCCTTCATAAGGCAGACTTAGGGGCTGTCTTTGTCGGCTTGCGATACCACGGCCTCTTACCCCCAGGGGCCTGTCCCTGCGATCTACTGTTAACGTTGGATCGTGCAGGCGGCCGTCGATACTGCCTGGAATTTGAGGGCCCCGAGACAGGAAAGAGCTGCCTTTTAAATGTAGGACCCCGGAATGTCTTTTTGACCGGTAAAAGGGTACTTTTGCCACTTGAAATAGTCTGAATGTATTTATCCAGATCCTCCCCGAAGAGTCGTCCTCCATGGAAGGGAAACCCTGCCAGAAGCTTTTTGCATGGGGGCTCCGCCGCCCAGTTCTTCAACCATAAGAGCCTTCTCATGTGCACCAAAAATAGTGATAAACGAGAGGCCTGCTGGATGGAATCTTTTATAGCATCTACAGCAAAACACAGAGCTCTGGGAATGTCAGAAAACTCTTCTGCCTGTTGGGTAGGCATGTCTTTTAGCATTTCTTTTGTCTGGTCCTTCAACGCCTGACAAACTCCAATTGCAGCCACAGCTGGCTGTACCACTGCTCCTGCCGTAGCAAAGGATGCCTTTAAAAGTGTCTCTAACCGTTTATCAACCGGATCTTTAAACATTTGTATGTTTTCCACCGGGCAAGTTAGTGATTTATTCACACATGAGATGGCTGCATCCACTACTGGGAGCCTCCACCTCTTGGAGAATTTTTCCTCCATGGGGTAAATGACCGCAAATCTTTTCGGTGGCAGAAAAATCCTGTCCGGCCGTACCCAATCCCGAAAGATCAATTCCTCCAAGAGAGGATGGACCGGAAAAAACCCGCGTTGCTTGAAGGAGCTTTCAAAGAGCCCAGAGAGGATACCGGAGGAACCTGAGGCTCTGGCAATGGTAAACTAAATGCCGAGCGGACCATGTCCGTCAAAGACTGCACCCACAGTCTCTCTGTCTGGGAGTCTGAAAATGGTTCCTCAGAGGTAGATCCCTCAATCCCTGAACCCTCTTGGTTCAGGTCTAGTTGATCCTCCTGCGATTCCAATTCCTCCGGAGAGAGAATTTCAGCATCTGAGGATACACCTCTTGGTGATGGGGATCTAACCCGTTTCTTGCCAGGAATAGCTCTAGCGATCAATGCTGCTATTCTCTCTTCTAGCCCCCCTAGGGATACAGCTAGCATCTCCTCTGTGATAAACACAGGGCTGGGCTGATCTGGGCCAGCCTCCGCACCAGACCCCCCTAATGGCTCATCCAAGGCGACCTTTATGGGAATAAGTTGCGGGGAAAGTATCGGCATATCATCAGAATCAGAGGGGGAACCCCTTTGTTTTTTGGTCTTTTTTGTACCCTTTGACCCCGAACCTTTGGAAGCCATAATACAAAATCGAGGGACTCCGCCAACAACAACAGACTGTAGTGGCCAGGAGTACAAAACTAGAGCTTAGGGGACAATAGCTCAGTAATGCCCAAAAACTGATGGGGCCCCGTATGTTTTTTTTTTTTAAACATACAGCGACCCCAAACTTAGTTTGCCAGCCTCCAACCTGTTGCAAAAAGGGGGATTTCTTGGCTTAACAGAAAGGCATTGGAACAAAGTCCAGCCTGTACTACCCCTCTTCCGCCACCGGGAGTCACTGTTCTGCCGCTCTGCGTCCTCTCCCTTTGAGATCAGCCTCAGACTGAGCACTGACAATGCCTGCTGATCTATAACAGCACAAGGCGCGCCCCTGTATGACGCTGCAGGCACGCCCCCCCTAAGGTGACCAGATTTTTAAAATGAAATCCGGGGACATATTTTTTCTTTACTAGTAATGGCAACAATCAGCGACTCTCTGCCTGTCGTCGCCCACCTCACAGCATGTCAAGTCTTACTCTCAGGGCCCCCGGCTACTACTGGATGGGGAGCGGAGGAAGATCACTCCGCCAGGGAGGGAGATAGGCAGGTAGCTGGCCAGGATTTGAGCCAAGGCAGAAGAACATGTGAGTGGAGCTGAATGGGCATGTGCCCAAAACTGAAGAAATATTCCCAAAAATACAACCTCCCTATGCTAGTAGGCACGGCGGAGCGGGATGCATAATTATAATTTTTAAATTTTAATTCTCCACTGATGGTCTTTGAAATTGCCCCTGCCCCCTATTAAATCCAATCTGGGGACAAAACCAGGGACAAACTTGGTCCGGGGACAGTGTCCTCAATCAGGGGACTGTCCCCTGAAACTGGGGATGTCTGGTCACCCTAGCCCCCCCCCCCCGCCCTCCTCTCCGAACGGCGCGAAAAACGTCTATAAGACGTGCGCGCGCACGCGCGCGCGCGTATGCCGGAGCAGGAAGAACATGGAGGAGCCGCGCTGCTGGAGACCCAGGACTGCAGTACCAGGCGGCAGATTCAAACCCCTGGCCAGGTAGGACTCTCCAAAAGGCCCTATAGGGATCCTTACCAGTCCTAGGAAGAAAGCAGCAGGTAGCTAGCAACACCATTCTTAGACAGGGGAACCTAGTGATGGGGGAAATGGGATCATCCTGTCTTTCACAGACATAGTGAGCAAGGTTGCCAATGCAGAGCATACTTAGGCTACCCCCCTTTTAGGTTACCCCGGAGAGCCTGCTGTCGAACCAAGTCCCGCAGGCTCCCCTCTTACCTGCTCCATGCTGCAGGATGTTTGTCTAGCAAAACGATCCAATCTTCTCCCATCTCCGTGGGTAGCGTAATAGACCTTCAGGCCCTGGGGTCCTATGAAGGTACCCACTGTCCTGGACCTATATAGCACCCTGGCAAACAGGAACTTATGGTCTTTACGAACTCCAAGTCCTGGGCCCAGGGTCCAGCCCTCCAAAGAGGAGCATTATAGGCAAAACCCCACGGTTTGGGGCCCGGGTACTGTCCACTTTGGCACTGAGGCTCCTTGGACAGATCCGGTTAGCCCGCCCTTAATCCCAAGGATGTGGAGCAAAGCTATTCCGTGACCAACACCTAAGACACTGGCGAAAAAACTGAGGGACTCCCTCTAGGGGAGGGGGTTATATAGGGAGGGGACTTCCTGTTTGAGATTGCCAGTGTCCACACCTGAAGGTACTCCATATAACCCATATAGTAATGAATATGCCGCTCTGTGTCCCGTGATGTACGAGAAAGAAAAATAAATCGATATAAAATATATGCGGTTTTTGGGGCCAGTGTTACATGACGGAGTCAGTCAAACGATCAGGACACTGAACGCTGAGAGGCGGCCTGGTAATGAAGGGGTGAATACCGGCCGGCACTGAAGTAGTTACAGGAAACTCTTCAGGTGGCGGCGCACTTTGTGTCTGTTTGTGGCTTTGTTACATTGTATCAGTATTTATTTACTTATTATTTATGTATTTTATTATTATTACATAACTAAAATGTCATTCATTTTCTTTATTATTTTTTTTTTTATTTATGTAAATATATATATACACACACAGAGTATCTGACAAAAGTAAGTACACCCCTCAGTCACATTTGTGCAAATCTTTTCATGTGAAGATTACATTTTTGTTCTTCACAATGGGGGGGGGGGGGGGGGGGGGACGACAGTGCGGCATCTTTACCCTGGGTGGCCTTATCCTGGCATTGCCGGTGTCGCCATCCATGGTCGGTGATCGGGTCCTCTTTGATAAGAGTAGTAGAGATGTGATGTCAGAGATGGGATGCGGGGGAGGGGAGGGAGGGACACGCGCCTTTTGTTGGCCGCCATTGTTTTCTGGAGTCGCAGGAAATGCGGATAACAACTTCCTCTTCCTGAGAGACGCATGACGAGAGCGCCGGAGAGAGAATTCCCTCCTGGGGGGGCGATTACTACGCCGAGCCCACCGAGCGATCATTGTTGTCAGGACGCAACATTTTCCATTTCTATTCCCCGCCGGAGGAGAAAGAACAGAGCTGGACCGAGATCAGTCCAAACCCGGGCTTGGGGGCCCGCCTGGGCATCTTCAGGGCCCCCCCGCTACTTCCACATGGATAGTGTAAAGTGGACCTGTCATCAGATTCATCACATTAATTGTGCTGCAGCCTCTCACCTTGTAGAAAGTTACAATGTACAGTCTGATCACTGGGAGAGGGGAGACTGAGGAAATGCCTCCTCCTTCTACAAAGTTACAATATACAGTGTGATCAGCGGGGGAGGGGAGACTGAGGAAATGCCTCCTCCTTCTACAAAGTTACAATATACAGTGTGATCAGCGGGGGAGGGGAGACTGAGGAAATGCCTCCTCCTTCTACAAAGTTACAATATACAGTGTGATCACTGGGGGAGGGGAGACTGAGGAAATGCCTCCTCCTCCTTCTACAAAGTTACAATATACAGTGTGATCAGTGGGGGAGGGGAGACTGAGGAAATGCCTCCTCCTTCTACAAAGTTACAATATACAGTGTGATCAGCGGGGGAGGGGAGACTGAGGAAATGCCTCCTCCTTCTACAAAGTTACAATATACAGTGTGATCAGTGGGGGAGGGGAGACTGAGGAAATGCCTCCTCCTCCTTCTACAAAGTTACAATATACAGTCTGATCACTGGGGGAGGGGAGACTGAGGAAATGCCTCCTCCTCCTTCTACAAAGTTACAATATACAGTGTGATCAGTGGGGGAGGGGAGACTGAGGAAATGCCTCCTCCTTCTACAAAGTTACAATATACAGTGTGATCAGCGGGGGAGGGGAGACTGAGGAAATGCCTCCTCCTTCTACAAAGTTACAATATACAGTGTGATCAGTGGGGAGGGGAGACTGAGGAAATGCCTCCTCCTTCTACAAAGTTACAATATACAGTGTGATCAGTGGGGGAGGGGAGACTGAGGAAATGCCTCCTCCTTCTACAAAGTTACAATATACAGTCTGATCACTGGGGGAGGGGAGACATTGCCGTGTTCCTCTCTGGTACATTATATCATTTTATGAACAGAAGTCACCACCACACACAGCTCATGAAAATCTTTTATTTAAACATCGCTTTCATTATCTTTCATAAACAGATGAAGTGTTATTCACTTTGTAGGGAAGTGTTCCACCCTGTATGCACAACAGACCCCGCCCCCGCAGAGCCTGGATGTCTGAAAACCCCATTCTAGCAGCATGGGGGGCGGGGCACAAGAGAGACGACACACCTCCCTGGAAGGCGGACAATCCCTGGAATCTCAGGAGTGTTTGATATCTTCGGGGGAGGAGTCATTTCTACGTCCGGACAGTAAGCCCCGCCCTCTCATCACAGCCTATCCATCACAATAGTATTTATTTTTTTAATATTCTCAGTAATTTGGTTTGAAATAAACTCAGCCAGCCGCATAAATTATCTACAAGAGCCAATACGAGCAACGCGATTAACGAGCATTTTGAAAGACGAGCAACTTTTTTTTATTTTTATTATGTGAGCGTTGTCTCAGAATTCAAGCTGATGGGGTGTGCAGTACCGCGTTTGGCCAGAGGAGCCGTTTGGAAATACTCAGCTCCCGGGTGTTTCCGAGGTCAGCCGAGCTGTCCTCGGGCCTTTAAGTGTTTCCAAGGCTCTTTGGCGCCCCCCGCACCTCTGGTCACATGCGGTATTGCATGCAATTGAAGTCAATGTGGAACAAACTATTTTTGTTTCCATTGACTTCTATGGGGAAACTCGCTTTGATATGCAAGTGCTTTGGATTACGAGAATTCTCCTGGAACGGATTATACTCGTAATTCGAGGTTCAAATGTACCACTATTTTATTCTCTAGGGTGTCTGTTCTCAGAAAATATTTTATGGGGGGGGGGGGGGGGTTATGTAATCTTCAGGCCTTATTGGGTTTTTTTGAATGTCTCCTGGCGGCGAAAAGGTTAAGTCCGAGACTCCAGTAACAAAGTGAATCTCTACCAGAGGGGCACAGAAGGTTCCATAGAACAAAACAGGAAATAGTTTGAAGGATCTGTTAGGAGAAGGACATTTACTTTGGAGAACAGGTCCTCTTTGCAGACACCTCCATTGGTGGATAGAATAGTACACAGTGACATCACAGTGACATCACTCCGATCTTGGTGCAACACTTGGATTCTCGTTCCTGACCTCCGGTGTTCTCATGGCTCCTCCTACTTCTTCTTCAAAACCCAAAGAAAAAAATAAACCAACAAGAAGTCAATATAAAAAGTCAGTAAATGAAGATCATGCGTGGAAATCTTCTCCCCTGCAGCTTCCGATTCAATAAATATTTCCCAAAACCCGTTCCTTGGAAAGTCTGCAGCCGGACCCTTCACCTGAGATTGGCCACTTCCCGGTACAAGAACAAGATGGCGACCTCCTACGTCGTCACCCCTCCTGGACAGATAAAGGGAGAAGGTCCAGGCCGGGAAGATTTGTCGGGGACCCCGCCGAGTTCACTTCCAGAAGACCACGTTCCACAGCTGAAGCCAACACGGGTAAATGAAGAAGGCGGTGAAGGGGAAGAGCAAGGATCCGTAGAGGTAATGGTCTAACATGCCGCCTGCGATGGCCTGCAGGAAGATCTGCCAGCATTCTAAGAAGGTGACGGGGTATTCAATCAGTTCCCTGTACAGGAAGATGCTGCCGAGGAGGGTGGCCGCCGGGGTCACCAGGATTAGAAGAAGCGCATGGAGAAACCTGGAGCGAGAGAGAGAGGCGGGGTCAGCACAAGACTCCTTCCCACGTCTCCATACTCTGCTTGTACTCCCCTCCCCCCTAGTTTGGATCTTCTCTGTCAGTCCCTACATTTCTCAGTCGGTCCCTTTCACCCTTCACTCCACCCCCTTATATCACCAGTCTAACCCTTCCACCCTTCACTCCGCCCCACTTCCACCCTCACTCCGCCCCCCTTCCACCCTTCACTCCGCCCCCCTTCCACCCTTCACTCCGCCCCCCTTCCACCCTTCACTGCGCCCCCCTTCCACCCTCACTCTGCCCCCCTTCCACCCTTCACTCCGCCCCACTTCCACCCTCACTCCGCCCCCCTTCCACCCTTCACTCCACCCTCACTCCGCCCCCCTTCCACTCTTTACTCCACCCCACTTCCACCCTTCATTCCGCCCCCTTATATCACCAGTCTAACCCTTCCACCCTCACTCCGCCTCCCTTCCACCCTTCACTCTGCCCCACTTCCACCCTCACTCCGCCCCCCTTCCACCCTTTACTCCACCCTTCATTCCGCCCCCTTATATCACCAGTCTAACCCTTCCACCCTTCACTCCGCCCCACTTCCACCCTTCACTCCACCCCCTTATATCACCAGTCTAACCCTTCCACCCTTCACTCCACCCCCCTTATATCACCACTCTAACCCTTCACTCTGCCCCCCCTACACCCTTCACTCCGCCCCCCTTCCACCATTCACTCCGCCCCACTTCCACCCTCACTCGGTCCCCCTTCCACCCTTCACTCTGCCCCCCTTCCACTCTTCACTCCGCCCCCTTACATCACCACTCTAACCCTTCCATCCCCTTCCATCCTTCACTCCGCCCCCTTTCCACCCTTCACTCTGCCCCCTATATCACCACTCTAACCCTTCCACCCTTCACTCCACACCCCCCCCCCTTCCACCCACCCCCTTATATCACCACTCTAACCCTTCACTTTGCCCCCCTACACCCTTCACTCCGCCCCCCTTCCAACCCTTCACTCCGCCCCCTTATATCACCACTCTAACCCTTCCATCTTTCACTCCGCCCCCTTTCCACCCTTCACTCCACCCCCTTATATCACCACTCTAACCCTTCCACCCTTCACTCCACCCCCCCCTTCCACCCTTCACTCCACCCCCTTATATCACCACTCTAACCCTTCCACCCTTCACTCCCCTGCCCTTCCACCCTTCACTCCCCCCTTATATCACCACTCTAACCCTTCCACCCTTCATTTCCCCCCATTCCACCCTTCACTCCCCCCCTTCACTCCGCCCCCTTATATCACCACTCTAACCCTTCCATCCTTCACTCCGCCCCTCTTCAACCCTTCACTCCACCCCCTTATATCACCACTCTAACCCTTCCACCCTTCACTCCCCCCCCTTCCACCCTTCACTCCCCCCCCTTCCACCCTTCACTCCGCCCCCTTATATCACCACTCTAACCCTTCACTCCGCCCCCCTCCCATGGGGTAAACAGCTCCAAATTCTACTTTAACCACTTGCTTACCGTGGCCTAATTTGTATCCTTTTCCCCCACAAATAGAGCTTTCCTTTGGTGGTATTTGACCACCTCTGCGAATTTTTAGTTTTTGTTTAAAAAAAAATTATAAAAATATTGAATTACAATTTTTTTTTTTTTTATATATATATTGGTATAACATTTTGCAAAAAGGTAATTCTTCTCCTTCATTGATGTACGCTGATGAGGCGGCACTGATTGGCACCGTTGGGCACCAATAAGGCAGCAACAGAGGTGGCACTGATGGGCATTGATAGGTGGCACTGAGAAATGGCACTAATAGGTGGCAGTGATGGGCATGGATAGGTGGCAGTGATGGGCACTGGTAAGTTGTTGCACTGCTAGGTGGCACTGATTGGCGCCACTGGTAGGCATTAATAGGTGGCACTGGTGAACACTGAGAAGTGGCACTAATAGGTGGCAGTGATGGGCACTGGTAAGTTGCACTGCTGGGTGGCAATGATTGGCACCACTGGTGGGCATTAATAGGTGGCACTGGTGGGCACTTATTGCACAGATGAGGCTGATGTGCCGAGTCTCAGTGATCACTGTGAAGGGGACCACGTCTATTGACGTTCTCCTAGCAATTGAGGTCGGCGATGTGCCTGTCATTAGTGGTTAACCTAGAAAGTCTTCCTGGATCTGCCGCCTCTTTATCCCTAAGATATGAACTCATCAGGATGGACCTTCACTACACGTCTCTCCATGGACTCTCTACTTCTTCAGGACACCAAACCCCACACCCACCTAGAAAGTCTTCCTGGATCTGCCATCTCTTTATCCCTAAGATATGAACCCATCAGGGTGGACCTTCACTCCACGTCTCTCCATGGACTCTCTACTTCTTCAGGACACCAAACCCCACACCCACCTAGAAAGTCTTCCTGGATCTGCCACCTCTTTATCCCTAAGATATGAACCCATAAGGATGGACCTTCACTCCACGTCTCTCCATGGACTCTCTACTTCTTCAGGACACCAAACCCCACACCCACCTAGAAAGTCTTCCTGGATCTGCCGCCTCTTTATCCCAAAGATATGAACCCATCAGGATGGACCTTCACTCCACGTCTCTCCATGGACTCTCTACTTCTTCAGGACACCAAACCCCACACCCACCTAGAAAGTCCTCCTCATTGTCCCCGGTTATCTTGAACTGCCAGGTCTTATCTCTGACCTCTGTGAGGATACTTCTTGCCGTATCATGGAAGCGATACTTACTTGGGCCCCACAGGCTGGACCACGGCAGCAACGGGTACAAGGGTGACGGCCAGGATGAAGCCCAGGGAGAAGTTGATGACGGCGATACAACCCAACAAGACAGCCAGATACAAGAGGGAGATGAGCTTCAGGGTCATCCATCCCTGATCCGAGCCGGAGCCGCTCAGAACCCTGCAGAGGGACAAGAGAGAGAAAGAATTCCACCATTTACTCCTCTACTGAGTACCAAGAAACGTGAAATCTGACCTCTGGTTTCGCTGTACAGTCTCACTCCTGCTGCTGCATCTTAATAAATGCTGACTGAATGGAAAAGTCCAACAGGCCAGAGCTGGAAGCTTGGAGGGGGAGGGGAGATCTCTTTACTGCCCTGATACAGCAGAACCGTCTACAACTGAATTATGAGTTTTAGTCTGAATTCACATCGGAGCGCATCGTCTTTATGAGATTTTCCGTCATTTTTTGCACGTTTGTGTGCAGCGTTTTTGGGATTTGGCGTTTTTTTTATTGGCCAATAGAGAAAACGTATCTGTTGCATCATTTGTTGCTCGGTATTTCAGTTTTTTTAGCTTTTCCATTAGCTTTTATTTCTTCTTTTATTATTATTAATTTATTATAATGTTGTTTTTTTTGTTAGAGTAAGAGGTTCAAGTAAAGTTTAGCGTTTGGGTTATTTATTATTATTTTATTATATGGATAAATGTGAAATAAATACACAAATAAAAAATAAATTCAATAAATGAATACTAAGTAACAATAAATATATAAGTAACCCTCAACTTTAAGCCTTAAAAAAATAAAAATAACTAAACACCCTAACACAAAAAAATAATAATATTATTATTATCATCAAAAATAATTTTTTTGTTCGAGTTTGGGTGTTATTTTATTATTATTATTAATAATAATAATAATATATTTAATATTTTTTAAGGTTAATTATTATTTATGTATTATTACATAGTATTCATTTATTTTACTTATTTAGCATGATTTTTAGTTATGTGTGTATTTATTTTACATTTATTTATTCATTATTAACTAGGGGTTCAAGTAAAGTTTAGGTTAGGATTAGGAGTTGGGGGTTAGGGTTATTTATTGTTATTATTATATGAAAAATAATAAATAAATGTAAAACAAATAAAAACCATAAATAAAATTTTTTTTTTTTATCAATAATGTATTTTTTTGTTTGAGTTTGGGTGTTATTTTAATAGTATTAATAATAATAATAAAAAAATATATATTTAATATTATTTACAGTTAGAGGTTAATTATTTATTGATGTATTATTACATATTATTCATTTATTTTACTTGTGTATAAATTTTACATTTATTTGTTAATATATTATTATTACATTTTTTACTTTGTTTCATTTGAGCAGAAAATTGGTGCAAAAACGCGTGAATGTCGAATTTCCATACAAAACGCACCAAAAACGCCCAAATCTACCCGGGGACACGGAGCGGGGATGTGAACCGTCTCCATAGAGAATTATTGATTTTTTCCCCTCAGGTGTTTTTGAGCTTCCAGCAGATAAACCCCCTGGTGTGAATGGGCCCTTAAGGTGGACGGGCCCTTAAGGTGGACGGGCCCTTAAGGTGGACGGGCCCCTTCCCCACACGTCCCTCCAGCTTTCACGGACTAGAACCCCCGGGGTGTCTGGCGCGGCTACCCGGCGCTCATACCTGTGTGTGTTGTGGGGCAGCGCCAGCCCAGCCACGTATATAGCGATGGCGATCAACACAACGGCCTCGGACTCGGACACGGGGAAGTGATCGGTGGCCATCTCCTGGCTCATCACCGGTAGGTAGTAGAGGCTGAGGCCGGTAGCGTGGCAGATGACGATCGGGGTGGCCAGGGACAGGATGCTGGGCCTGGTGTCCTGGACAAAGGAAGACATAAAACAAAATACTCAGCATACGGGTCCAGGGACTCCCAGCACTTTCCATACGCCAGGGTATCAGTTCCGCCCTAGAGGAGCTTACAATCCAAGGTCATACAGAGACAAATGTATATAGGAGTGTAGCCACCCTGCCAAAGTCCCACTGTATTTAGGAACGTAGTCCCCCTGCCTTGGTCCCCTGTATGTAGGAAGGTAGCCCCCCCTCTTGGTCCCCTGTATGTAGGAATGTAGCCCCCCACTCTTGGTCCCCCTGTATGTAGGAATGTAGCCCCCCACTCTTGGTCCCCCTGTATGTAGGAATGTAGCCCCCCACTCTTGGTCCCCCTGTATGTAGGTATGTAGCCCCCCTGCCTTGGTCCACTGTATGTAGGAATGTAGCCCCCCTGACTTGGTCCCCCTGTATGTAGGAATGTAGCCCCCCCACTCTTGGTCCCCCTGTATGTAGGAATGTAGCCCCCCTTTCTTGGTCCCCCTGTATGTAGGAATGTAGCCCCCCTGCCTTAGTCCTACTGTATGTAGGAACGTAGCCACCTTCTCTTGGTCCCCTGTATGTAGGAATGTAGCCCCCCACTCTTGGTTCCTCTGAATGTAGGAATGTAGCCCCCCACTCTTGGTTCCCCTGTTGGTAGGAATGTAGCCCCCCACTCTTGATTCCCCTGTATGTAGGAATGTAGCCCCCCACTCTTGGTTCCCCTGTATGTAGGAAGGTAGCCACCCTGCCTTGGTCCCCCTGTATGTAGGAAGGTAGCCCCCCTCTCTTGGTCCCCATGTATGTAGGAAGGTAGCCCCCCTCTCTTGGTCCCCATGTATGTAGGAATGTAGCCCCCCTGCCTTGGTCCCCTGCTGTATGTAGGAAGGTAGCCCCCCTCTCTTGGTCCCCATGTAGGAATGTAGCCCCCCTCCCTTGGTCCCCTGTACGTAGGAAGGTAGCCCCCCTCTCCTGATCCCCTGTATGTAGGAAGGTAGCCCCCCTCCCTTGGTCCTACTGTATGTAGTATACGATTTGGTTCAGTTCTCGGCTCCCTCTGATCCCCGGACTGATCTGATTGGTTACATTGTAACAGAAGTCCTCCCATCCCCCCCAATGAGGGCTCAGTACCTGCTCGGTGTCCCCGGCTCCGTCCTCGGTCCCGGACTCGGATCGGCTCAGCTTGATCCACAGATCCAGAGACTGAGACTCCGCTAAGGAAATAGAACATCGGGGGATGGGAGTTCCTGCAACGCGAAGCCGCTAAACTCCATCCATTAGATTTACCAAAAACGAAGCCCCGCCCCATTCCACCCAAACAATCCCCACCCCCCAATGTAAGCAGAGAAAGGATACTCGGAGGATGAGGATGAGGATGATGAAGCCGATGGCCGGCATATAAATCCCGATGGACACAAAGCGGGAGAGGGAGGGCAGCAGGTAGAAGAAGTACGACTGGTGGAGCCGCTCTGATAGGTTGTTCAGTTTGCGGAACATTCCTTCTATGGTTCTGCGGGGGCGGGACAAGCAGGAGAGTCATACAAGAGAATATACAGGAGATTACAGCCCCGCTTCCCCCTCCTGGACACTCAGAACTAAAAGCACAGCCCCCCCCTCCTGGAGACTCAGAACTACAAGCACAGCACCACCTACTGGACACTCAGGAGAACTACAAGCACAGCCCCATTCCCTCCTGGAGACTCAGTACTACAAGCACAGCACCCCCTTCTGGACACTCAGAACTACAAGCACAGCACCCCCTCCTGGAGACTCAGAACTACAAGCACAGCCCCCCCCCCCTCCTGGAGACTCAGTACTACAAGCACAGCACCACCTACTGGACACTCAGGAGAACTACAAGCACAGCCCCATCCCCTCATGGAGACTCAGTACTACAAGCACAGCAACCCCTCCTGGACACTCAGCAGAACTACAAACACAGCACCCCCTCCTGGACACTTAGAACTACAAGCAGAGCACCCCCTCCTGGACACTCAACAGAACTACAAACACAGCACCCCCTCCTGGACACTTAGAACTACAAGCACAGCACCCCCTCCTGGACATTCAGCAAAACTGCAAACAAGACACGCTCCCTGAAATAAATAGGTAAAATGGCTTCTGGGTAATTAGTTTGGTCCACGTCTCTCAGGGTGGGCTGCCACGGGTACTCACTGTCCGATGGTGACCGCGTCGTATTTGTATTGGCGGAAGCTGTTGATGCCGCGCAGGGTAATGGCTTCGATGTGGTATCGGAGGAAGAGGCCGTGGTCCCCCTGCGGCCGGCCGGAGCCCTGCTTCAGGACCATCAGCATCATCGTCTGCAGGTTGTGGATGTACCCGGGCAAAGTGTCATAGTCGCTCCGCTGCAGCTGCACCACAGGGAGACAAAGCGGCACATTATATAAAGAATGTTCCCATAACATCGTACCAGGTCCATACAGGACCAACTCAGCTTTACCTGCCCCTCCCCCACACAATACTGCCCCCCGTGCGCCTCTCCGAGACAAGCAGATCCTCAGGGGTCTCCTAGACAGGATCTGCTGCTTCCACATAGGTGTGCCGCACCCTTCATTCATTTCTAAGGAAACCCCATCATCTTGCCATGGAAAGCCCGTCACCTACCCATGGAAAGCCCGTCATCTACCCATGGAAAGCCCGTCATCTACCAAAGGAAAGCCCGTCATCTACCCTTTAAGTGCCCGTCATCTACCCAAGGAATGCCCGTCATCTACCCATGGAAAGCCCGTCATCTACCCATGGAAAGCCCGTCATCTACCCATGGAAAGCCCGTCATCTACCCATGGAAAGCCCGTCATCTACCCAAGGAAAGCCCGTCATCTACCCATGGAAAGCCCGTCATCTACCCAAGGAAAGCCCGTCATCTACCCAAGGAAAGCCCGTCATCTACCCAAGGAAAGCCCGTCATCTACCCATGGAAAGCCCGTCATCTACCAAAGGAAAGCCCGTCATCTACCAAAGGAAAGCCTGTCATCTTCCCATGGAAGGCCCGTCATCTACCCAAGGAAGGGCCGTCATCTACCCAAGGAAGGGCCGTCATCTACCCAAGGAAAGCCTGTCATCTACCCAAGGAAAGCCCGTCATCTACCCATGGAAGGCCCGTCATCTACCCATGGAAGGCCCATCATCTACCCATGGAAGGCCCATCATCTACCCAAGGAAGGGCCATCATCTACCCATGGAAAGCCCGTCATCTACCCATGGAAAGCCCGTCATCTACCCATGGAAAGCCCGTCATCTACCCATGGAAACATGGAAAGCCCGTCATCTACCCATGGAAAGCCCGTCATCTACCCATGGAAAGCCCGTCATCTACCCATGGAAAGCCCGTCATCTACCCATGGAAAGCCCGTCATCTACCCATGGAAAGCCCGTCATCTACCCATGGAAAGCCCGTCATCTACCCAAGGAAAGCCCGTCATCTACCCAAGGAAAGCCCGTCATCTACCCAAGGAAAGCCCGTCATCTACCCAAGGAAAGCCCGTCATCTACCCATGGAAAGCCCGTCATCTACCAAAGGAAAGCCCGTCATCTACCAAAGGAAAGCCCGTCATCTTCCCATGGAAGGGCCGTCATCTACCCAAGGAAGGGCCGTCATCTACCCAAGGAAAGCCTGTCATCTACCCAAGGAAAGCCCGTCATCTACCCATGGAAGGCCCGTCATCTACCCAAGGAAGGGCCATCATCTACCCATGGAAAGCCCGTCATCTACCCATGGAAAGCCCGTCATCTACCCATGGAAAGCCCGTCATCTACCCATGGAAAGCCCGTCATCTACCCATGGAAAGCCCGTCATCTACCCATGGAAAGCCCGTCATCTACCCATGGAAAGCCCGTCATCTACCCATGGAAAGCCCGTCATCTACCCATGGAAAGCCCGTCATCTACCCATGGAAAGCCCGTCATCTACCCATGGAAAGCCCGTCATCTACCCATGGAAAGCCCGTCATCTACCCATGGAAAGCCCGTCATCTACCCATGGAAAGCCCGTCATCTTCCCATGGAAAGCCCGTCATCTTCCCATGGAAAGCCCGTCATCTTCCCATGGAAAGCCCGTCATCTTCCCATGGAAAGCCCGTCATCTTCCCATGGAAAGCCCGTCATCTTCCCATGGAAAGCCCGTCATCTTCCCATGGAAAGCCCGTCATCTTCCCATGGAAAGCCTGTCATCTTCCCATGGAAAGCCCATCATCTACCTATAGAAAGCCCATCATCTACCTATGGAAAGCCCTTCATCTACCCATTGAAAGCCGGTCACCTACCCATAGAAAGCCCGTCATCTACCCATGGAAAGCCCGAAGAAAAGGCTAGAATGAGGCAATGGTCACTTATAAGGTCAGAGGTCATAGAGCGGGATAAGAGAAGGGATTGGAGGAGTCAGTGATGAGGTCAGAGGTCATAGAGCAGGTTAAGAGAAGGGATAGGAGGAGCCAGTGATGAGGTTGAAGGTCAGAGGTCACTCACTTTGCCTTGGATGGTGCACAGCAGTTGGTTCTTCTGGCAGAAGGCGAGGAAGAGGTTGACCATGTCCAGGTTGGGCAGCTGCCCATTGAGTCCCTCCACCACCACATCAAAGCTGGTGATGACATCACTGCTCATCTCCAGAGATATGGCTGCCTGAATGGCGCCCGCCCGCCCCATCATCACCGATGACTTTATCTCTGAAGGGGGAGGAGACAAGGAAGTATTACAATAATCGATCCTGGGTTGTATCAATCTATCGGATTGTGGCCCCGCACCCCTACCTGTGACATTGACATCGTGGTAACCCTCCAGCCACGCCTCCATGCCGATCAGGTCATGTTCATTCACCAGGAAGATGATGTCCTTGGCCCAGTAGATCTGCCCTGAAGACACCGGAAGATTAATTCCACATAAGACGACCAAGCAACTGGATACACAGCAGACACACATACGGTGGGTGTGGCCTTCCCCGTCCAATACAACACCGTCGGGGAGAAGAGCGCCCTCTGCCGGTCACACGGGGAGAAGAGCGCCCTCTGAGGGTCACACAGTCAGGGAGAAGAGCGCCCTCTGAGGGTCACACAGTCAGGGAGAAGAGCGCCCTCTGAGGGTCACACAGTCAGGGAGAAGAGCGCCCTCTGAGGGTCACACAGTCAGGGAGAAGAGCGCCCTCTGAGGGTCACACAGTCAGGGAGAAAAGCGCCCTCTGAGGGTCACACAGTCAGGGAGAAGAGCGCCCTCTGAGGGTCACACAGTCAGGGAGAAGAGCGCCCTCTGAGGGTCACACAGTCAGGGAGAAGAGCGCCCTCTGAGGGTCACACAGTCAGGGAGAAGAGCGCCCTCTGAGGGTCACACAGTCAGGGAGAAGAGCGCCCTCTGCCGGTCACACAGTCAGGGAGAAGAGCGCCCTCTGCCGGTCACACAGTCAGGGAGAAGAGCGCCCTCTGCCGGTCACACAGTCAGGGAGAAGAGCGCCCTCTGCCGGTCACACAGTCAGGGAGAAGAGCGCCCTCTGCCGGTCACACAGTCAGGGAGAAGAGCGCCCTCTGCCGGTCACACAGTCAGGGAGAAGAGCGCCCTCTGCCGGTCACACAGTCAGGGAGAAGAGCGCCCTCTGCCGGTCACACAGTCAGGGAGAAGAGCGCCCTCTGCCGGTCACACAGTCAGGGAGAAGAGCGCCCTCTGCCGGTCACACAGTCAGGGAGAAGAGCGCCCTCTGCCGGTCACACAGTCAGGGAGAAGAGCGCCCTCTGCCGGTCACACAGTCAGGGAGAAGAGCGCCCTCTGCCGGTCACACAGTCAGGGAGAAGAGCGCCCTCTGCCGGTCACACAGTCAGGGAGAAGAGCGCCCTCTGCCGGTCACACAGTCAGGGAGAAGAGCGCCCTCTGCCGGTCACACAGTCAGGGAGAAGAGCGCCCTCTGCCGGTCACACAGTCAGGGAGAAGAGCGCCCTCTGCCGGTCACACAGTCAGGGAGAAGAGCGCCCTCTGCCGGTCACACAGTCAGGGAGAAGAGCGCCCTCTGCCGGTCACACAGTCAGGGAGAAGAGCGCCCTCTGCCGGTCACACAGTCAGGGAGAAGAGCGCCCTCTGCCGGTCACACAGTCAGGGAGAAGAGCGCCCTCTGCCGGTCACACAGTCAGGGAGAAGAGCGCCCTCTGCCGGTCACACAGTCAGGGAGAAGAGCGCCCTCTGCCGGTCACACAGTCAGGGAGAAGAGCGCCCTCTGCCGGTCACACAGTCAGGGAGAAGAGCGCCCTCTGCCGGTCACACAGTCAGGGAGAAGAGCGCCCTCTGCCGGTCACACAGGGAGAAGAGCGCCCTCTGCCGTCGGGGAGAAGAGCGCCCTCTGCCGGTCACACAGTCGGGGAGAAGAGCGCCCTCTGCCGGTCACACAGTCAGGGAGAAGAGCGCCCTCTGCCGGTCACACAGTCGGGGAGAAGAGCGCCCTCTGCCGGTCACACAGTCGGGGAGAAGAGCGCCCTCTGCCGGTCAAACAGTCGGGGAGAAGAGCGCCCTCTGCCGGTCACACAGTCAGGGAGAAGAGCGCCCTCTGCCGGTCACGCAGGGAGAAGAGCGCCCTCTGCCGGTCACACAGGGAGAAGAGTGCCCTCTGAGGGTCACACAGGGAGAAGAGCGCCCTCTGCCGGTCACACAGGGACAAGAGCGCCCTCCGAGGGTCACACAGGGACAAGAGCGCCCTCCGAGGGTCACACAGTCAGGGAGAAGAGCGCCCTCTGCCGGTCACACAGTCAGGGAGAAGAGCGCCCTCTGCCGGTCACACAGTCAGGGAGAAGAGCGCCCTCTGCCGGTCACACAGTCGGGGAGAAGAGCGCCCTCTGCCGGTCACACAGTCAGGGAGAAGAGCGCCCTCTGCCGGTCACACAGTCAGGGAGAAGAGCGCCCTCTGCCGGTCACACAGTCAGGGAGAAGAGCGCCCTCTGCCGGTCACACAGTCGGGGAGAAGAGCGCCCTCTGCCGGTCACACAGTCGGGGAGAAGAGCGCCCTCTGCCGGTCACACAGTCGGGGAGAAGAGCGCCCTCTGCCGGTCACACAGTCGGGGAGAAGAGCGCCCTCTGCCGGTCACACAGTCGGGGAGAAGAGCGCCCTCTGCCGGTCAAACAGTCGGGGAGAAGAGCGCCCTCTGCCGGTCACACAGTCAGGGAGAAGAGCGCCCTCTGCCGGTCACGCAGGGAGAAGAGCGCCCTCTGCCGGTCACACAGGGAGAAGAGTGCCCTCTGAGGGTCACACAGGGAGAAGAGCGCCCTCTGCCGGTCACACAGGGACAAGAGCGCCCTCCGAGGGTCACACAGGGACAAGAGCGCCCTCCGAGGGTCACACAGGGACAAGAGCGCCCTCCGAGGGTCACACAGGGACAAGAGCGCCCTCTGAGGGTCACATGGGGCATAATCCAGGGTTACCTCTGAAGTAAGATGCGAGGGATAAGAGGAGCCCCACAGCTTGGTTGTTATTCTGTCCCTCACTGCAGGGAACGCTGAGGACCAGGGACTCTGTACTGGCAGCACGAGGGGCCCGCAGGATGCCGTACACATTGGTACCCTTCACCATCTGCAAAGGAGAGCAACAAATATGTCAAGTGATCTAGTATGACACCCCCCCCCCATAGATATATATAGAATGATATATTCCCATAAAGCCCCTCCCACCCAGCATGATCTGCCTGCGTTGCATAGAGAAGCACAGAGACAAGTAAAGATATCTCATGATAATGGAAATTTCTAATAATACTAATATGTACAGAGAGGACCCCGCAGTGTGAGAGCCCCGCATCGGTCATACATACAAATCTCTCGGTGGCCTCATCAGGGAAGGGAAGGTTCCGGACGAAGCTCTGTGTGTAAACCTCCAGGCCCATCCCCCGCATCGTCCTCTCCAACCAGGCCACAGGAGACCCCCTGAGACACAGAAACCAGACAGATGCTGTCAGGACCCCCCAACGACACAACAAGGCAATACTGATCAATGAGGGAAACCTCACCCGGCGGCCTTCTTGTGGGCGGTGAACTCTCTGGTGTAGGAGAGCGCTCGGTCAGACTCACCTGGCGGCCTTCTTGTGGGGGGTGAACTCTCGGGTGTAGGAGAGCACTCGGTGGGGGGGGGGACTCACCCGGCAGCCTTCTTGTGAGCGGTGAACTCTCGGGTGTAGGAGAGCGCTCGGTGGGGGGTGGGGGAGGGGAGACTCACCCGGTGGCCTTCTTGTGGGCGGTGAACTCTCGGGTGTAGGAGAGCGCTCGGTGGGGGGAGGGGAGACTCACCCGGTGGCCTTCTTGTGGGCGGTGAACTCTTGGGTGTAGGAGAGCGCTCGTGGGGGGGAGGGGGAGGGGAGACTCACCCGGTGGCCTTCTTGTGGGCGGTGAACTCTCGGGTGTAGGAGAGCGCTCGGTGGGGGGTGGGGGAGGGGAGACTCACCCGGTGGCCTTCTTGTGGGCGGTGAACTCTCGGGTGTAGGAGAGCGCTCGGTGGGGGAGGGGAGACTCACCCGGTGGCCTTCTTGTGGGCGGTGAACTCTTGGGTGTAGGAAAGCGCTCGTGGGGGGGGAGGGGAGGGGAGACTCACCCGGTGGCCTTCTTGTGGGCGGTGAACTCTCGGGTGTAGGAGAGCGCTCAGTGGGGGGGGGGGGGGGAGACTCACCTGGCGACCTTCTTGTGGGCGGTAAACTCTCGGGTGTAGGAGAGCGCTCAGTGGGGGGAGGGAGGAGGGGAGACTCACCCGGCGGCCTTCTTGTGGGCGGTGAACTCTCGGGTGTAGGAGAGCGCTCGGTGGGGGGGAGGGAGGAGGGGAGACTCACCCGGCGGCCTTCTTGTGGGCGGGTGAACTCTCGGGTGTAGGAGAGCGCTCGTGGGGGGGAGACTCACCCGGTGGCCTTCTTGTGGGCGGTGAACTCTCGGGTGTAGGAGAGCGCTCGGTGGGGGGGGGGGGGGGTGAGACTCACCTGGCTGCCTTCTTGTGGGCGGTGAACTCTCGGGTGTAGAAGAGCGCTCGTGGGGGGGGGAGGGGGGGGTGAGACTCACCCGGCTGCCTTCCTGTGGGCGGTGAACTCTCGGGTGTAGAAGAGCGCTCGGTGGGGGAGGGAGGAGGGGAGACTCACCCGGTGGCCTTCTTGTGGGCGGTGAACTCTCGGGTGTAGAAGAGCGCTCGTGGGGGGGGGGGGGGGGAGACTCACCCGGCTGCCTTCTTGTGGGCGGTGAACTCTCGGGTGTAGGAGAGCGCTCGGTGGGGGGAGGGAGGAGGGGAGACTCACCTGGCGGCCTTCTTGTGGGCGGTGAACTCTCGGGTGTAGGAGAGCGCTCGGTGGGGGGAGGGAGGAGGGGAGGCTCACCCGGCGGCCTTCTTGTGGGCGGTGAACTCTCGGGTGTAGGAGCGCTCGGTGGGGGGGAGGGAGGAGGGGAGACTCACCCGGCGGCCTTCTTGTGGGCGGTGAACTCTCGGGTGTAGGAGAGCGCTCAGTGGGGGGAGGGAGGAGGGGAGACTCACCCGGCGGCCTTCTTGTGGGCGGTGAACTCTCGGGTGTAGGAGAGCGCTGAGTGGGGGGGAGGGAGGAGGGGAGGCTCACCCGGCGGCCTTCTTGTGGGCGGTGAACTCTCGGGTGTAGAAGAGCGCTCGTGGGGGGGGGGGGGGGGGGGGACTCACCCGGCTGCCTTCTTGTGGGCGGTGAACTCTCGGGTGTAGGACAGCGCTCGGGTGGGGGGAGGGAGGAGGGGAGACTCACCTGGCGGCCTTCTTGTGGGCGGTGAACTCCCAGGTGTAGGAGAGCGCTGAGTGGGGGGGAGGGAGGAGGGGAGACTCACCCGGCGGCCTTCTTGTGGGCGGTGAACTCTCTGGTGTAGAGAGAGCGCTGAGTGGGGGGGAGGGAGGAGGGGAGACTCACCCGGCGGCCTTCTTGTGGGCGGTGAACTCTCGGGTGTGGGAGAGCGCTCAGTGGGGGGGGGGGGGGGGGGGGGGAGACTCACCTGGCGACCTTCTTGTGGGCGGTGAACTCTCAGGTGTAGGAGAGCGCTCGGTGGGGGGGAGGGAGGAGGGGAGACTCACCCGGCGGCCTTCTTGTGGGCGGTGAACTCTCGGGTGTAGGAGAGCGCTCGTGGGGGGAGTCTCACCCGGCGGCCTTCTTGTGGGCGGTGAACTCTCGGGTGTAGGAGAGCGCTCGGTGGGGGGAGGGAGGAGGGGAGACTCACCCGGCGGCCTTCTTGTGGGCGGTGAAATCTCGGGTGTAGAAGAGCGCTCGTGGGGGGGGGGGGGGGGTGAGACTCACCCGGCTGCCTTCTTGTGGGCGGTGAACTCTCGGGTGTAGAAGAGTGCTCGGTGGGGGAGGGAAGACTCACCCGGTGGCCTTCTTGTGGGCGGTGAACTCTCGGGTGTAGAAGAGCGCTCGGGGGGGGGGGGGGGAGACTCACCTGGCTGCCTTCTTGTGGGCGATGAACTCTCGGGTGTAGGAGAGCGCTCGGTGGGGGGGAGAGGAGGAGGGGAGACTCACCTGGCGGCCTTCTTGTGGGCGGTGAACTCTCGGGTGTAGGAGAGCGCTCAGTGGGGGGAGGGGGAGGAGGGGAGACTCACCCGGCGGCCTTCTTGTGGGCGGTGAACTCTCGGGTGTAGGAGAGCGCTGAGTGGGGGGGAGGGAGGAGGGGAGGCTCACCCGGCGGCCTTCTTGTGGGCGGTGAACTCTTGGGTGTAGAAGAGTGCTCGTGGGGGGGGGGGGGGACTCACCCGGCTGCCTTCTTGTGGGCGGTGAACTCTCGGGTGTAGGAGAGCGCTCGGTGGGGGGAGGGGAGACTCACCTGGCGGCCTTCTTGTGGGCGGTGAACTCTCGGGTGTAGGAGAGCGCTGAGTGGGGGGGAGGGGAGGAGGGGAGACTCACCCGGCGGCCTTCTTGTGGGCGGTGAACTCTCGGATGTGGGAGAGCGCTCAGTGGGGGGGGGGAGACTCACCCGGCGGCCTTCTTGTGGGCGGTGAACTCTCGGGTGTAGGAGAGCGCTCCGTGGGGGGGGGGGGGAGACTCACCCGGCGGCCTTCTTGTGGGCGGTGAACTCTCGGGTGTAGGAGCGCTCGGTGGGGGGAGACTCACCCGGCGGCCTTCTTGTGGGCGGTGAACTCTCGGGTGTAGGAGAGCGCTGAGTGGGGGGGAGGGAGGAGGGGAGACTCACCCGGCGGCCTTCTTGTGGGCGGTGAACTCTCGGGTGTAGGAGAGCGCTCGGTCCCCGTAGATGAACTTCTCGTCCACCATGGTGGAGCCCATGGAGTTCTCGGAGATGTAGGTGCGCAGAGTGAACGGCTGGAAGGCCAGGCCCAGGAACCAGCACACACCAATCAGATAGCTGATGACACTGCAGGAGAGACGGGGAGAAAGCGGAGCTTTCAGACACGACACAAAATCACAACCAATTGGAGGAAGACAGAAGAGCGTTCCTATATAAATCGCTGTTCATGGGGCTCAATTCAAAAATAAGGGAGCTGTATGTGGCCCCTCCCCCCAGCATGTCCCCTCAACCAATAGATGTGACAGGGGCGGGCCCAGACTCAGCACTCCTTCCAATAATCCTAAAGTGGGCGGGCCCAGACTCAGCACATCTTCCAGTAATACTAAAGTGGGCGGGCGCAGACTCAGCTCTCCTGCCAATAATCCTAAAGTGGGCGGGCCCATACTCAGCACATCTTCCAGTAATACTAAAGTGGGCGGGCGCAGACTCAGCTCTCCTTCTAATGATCCTAAAGTGGGCAGACCCAGACTCAGCACTCCTTCCAATAATCCTAAAGTGGGCGGGCCCATACTCAGCACATCTTCCAGTTATATTAAAGTGGGCGGGCCCAAACTCCGCTCTCCTGCCAATGATCCTAAAGTGGGCGGGCCCATACTCAGCACATCTTCCAGTAATATTAAAGTGGGCAGGCCCATACTCAGCACATCTTCCAGGAATACTAAAGTGTGCGGGCCCAGACTCAGCTCTCCTTCCAATGATCCTAAAGTGGGCGGGCCCAGACTCAGCTCTCCTTCCAATTTTCCTAAAGTGGGCGGGCCCAGGCTCAGCTCTCCTTCCAATTTTCCTAAAGTGGGCGGGCCCAGACTCAGCTCTCCTTCCAATTTTCCTAAAGTGGGCGGGCCCAGACTCAGCTCTCCTTCCAATTTTCCTAAAGTGGGCGGGCCCAGACTCAGCTCTCCTTCCAATGCTCCTAAAGTGGGCGGGCCCAGACTCAGCACACAAAGGCACAAACATTACCACTACTCACCACAGGGGGGCGTTCAGACTGGTGATGACGCGGGAGAGGGCCTGCCTACGGTTTGGGTCTGATAGAATCCCCATGGTGTGCGCGCTCCCCGATCCAACCCGCGACACCGACTGCGACACTGCAAGGAAAACACACAATTATTACACGATGGAAATGACAAATCATTACAGAAAGACAGAAAATAACCTTTATTATTTGTTCTAATGATTGCATTTCCGATCGTTTCAGATGCAGAATAAACTTCAGCTTTAAAAATGCGATTGACTGTAAAGTAGGAGGGGTCAGAGAATGAGGTGTATAGTATGGTGGGTGGAGTCAGGACAGCTGAGGACAGGAAATGATGTCATAGTGTAGAATGAGGAATGGGGGAGTATCGGCCTCTCTGCTCGTTACAGACTGAATAAAATGATACAAAGTAACAGAATACATAAAGCCAGCCCCACCCCCTCCGAGGACATTAAATATTCATGAGCCCCTCCCAGACAAGGAGGAAGATCAATCAGCAACCTTCTACCTCCATCCAGCAAACACTGCAGCTGGTTTAGGTAACCAGACCTGAGGCCCCTGTCCCTCCCCCGATGACACAAGCAAGCTCCACCTCTGGCCGCTGCCCACAACGCACCTGACCACAGAGGTGTATTTTGGCTCCAATAATAAGAACTGTCCCAGGGACTGCCTGGGAGTGCAGAGAGATCGCTATTCCTGATCACTAGGAACAGACAATCTCTCTCTCTCCTCCCCTGTCAGAATGGGGATCTGTTTGTTTACATTGACAGATCTCCGTTCTGGCTCTCTGAGGCGCAATCGCCGTTCACGCACATCGGCTCCGGCATTGCACCCCCCTATCGCTCTTAACCACTTCAGGGGGGAGGGAGAGAGAGAGAGAGAGAGAGAGAGAGAGAGATCGCTGTTCCTGATCACTAGGAACAGCAGATCTCTCTCTCCTCCCCTATCAGAATGGGGATCTGTCTGTTTACATTGACAGATCTCCGTTCTAGCACTCTGAGAAGCGATCGCAGCCACCGGTCCACGCACATCGGCTCCAGCGTTGCTCCCCCCCATCCCTCTTAAAGAGGCCGACGTACACCTACAGGGATTCGCGCAGCCACTCCAACCTGCCGCAGTATAATGACGGTGGCTGGTTGGCAAGCGGTTAATGCGTTCGTTAACCCCAACAAATTTTAAAAAAAATCACATCCTGGTCCCTTAAAGCAAATTAAACAGCTCAGTGCTTTGTTCTGTGTGATCTGCCCCCCCCCCCTCTCTACACTGTAAAAACCTCCCTAATCCTGGCACTTCCTGTATCCCCCTCTCTGTACTGACCACAATAATCATGGCTGCTGAGCCCCAACCACGTGGTCAGTGTACGTCCCTCCGTCATATGCTGCTCTCCCCCTCCTCCCTGGCTGTCAGCTCCGTGTCTGTGTCTCTGCCCCGAGGTCTTGGGAGGAGCAGAGAGGACGGGTTGGGTGATATTTGGAGACTAGATTGGTGATGTAGCTTGGGGCCGAGCTGTGGGTGGCTTTGGAAATTATTGTTAGTATTTTGAATTTAATTAGTTGGGTGAGTGGAGGAATCGGCAGGGAGGAGTGGAGGACACTGAATAGAGACCAGTAGAGGGATTGGCAGAGAGGGGTGGAGGCCACTGAATGGAGGTCAGTGGACGGATTGGTAGAGAGGGGTGGAGGACACTGAGTGGTGACCAGTGGAGGGATTGGTGGGGGAGGGGTGGAGGACACTGAATGGAGGCCAGTGGAGGGATTGGCAGAGAGGTGTGGAGGACACTGAATGGAGGCCAGTGGGGGGGGGGGGGACACTGAATGGAGACCAGGGGGGGATTGGCAGAGAGGGGTGGAGGACACTGAATGGAGACCAGTGGGGGGGGGATCGGTAGAGGGGGGGACACTGAATGGAGACCAGGGGGGGATTGGCAGAGAGGGGTGGAGGACACTGAATGGAGGCCAGTGGAGGGATTGGCAGAGAGGGGTGGAGGACACTGAATGGAGACCAGTGGAGGGATTGGAGGAGAGGGGTGGAGGACACTGAATGGAGACCAGTGGAGGGATTGGAGGACACTGAATGGAGACCAGTGGAGGGATTGGAGGAGAGGGATTGGAGGACACTGAATGGAGACCAGTGGAGGGATTGGAGGACACTGAATGGAGACCAGTGGAGGGATTGGAGGACACTGAATGGAGACCAGTGGAGGGATTGGAGGAGAGGGATTGGAGGACACTGAATGGAGACCAGTGGAGGGATTGGAGGAGAGGGATTGGAGGACACTGAATGGAGACAAGTGGAGGGATTGGAGGAAACTGAATGGAGACCAGTGGAGGGATTGGAGGACACTGAATGGAGACCAGTGGAGGGATTGGAGGAGAGGGGTGGAGGACACTGAATGGAGACCAGTGGAGGGATTGGAGGAGAGGGATTGGAGGACACTGAATGGAGACCAGTGGAGGGATTGGAGGACACTGAATGGAGACCAGTGGAGGACACTGAATGGAGACCAGTGGAGGGATTGGAGGACACTGAATGGAGACCAGTGGAGGGATTGGAGGAGAGGGATTGGAGGACACTGAATGGAGACCAGTGGAGGGATTGGAGGACACTGAATGGAGACCAGTGGAGGGATTGGAGGAGAGGGGTGGAGGACACTGAATGGAGACCAGTGGAGGGATTGGAGGGAGGGATTGGAGGACACTGAATGGAGACCAGTGGAGGGATTGGAGGACACTGATGGGACCAGTGGAGGGATGGAGGAGAGGGGTGGAGGACACTGAATGGAGACCAGTGGAGGGATTGGAGGACACTGAATGGAGACCAGTGGAGGGATTGGAGGGAGGGATTGGAGGACACTGAATGGAGACCAGTGGAGGGATTGGAGGACACTGAATGGAGACCAGTGGAGGGATGGAGGAGAGGGGTGGAGGACACTGAATGGAGACCAGTGGAGGGATTGGAGGACACTGATGGAGACCAGTGGAGGGATTGGAGGAGAGGGATTGGAGGACACTGAATGGAGACCAGTGGAGGGATTGGAGGAGAGGGGTGGAGGACACTGAATGGAGACCAGTGGAGGGATTGGAGGACACTGAATGGAGACCAGTGGAGGGATTGGAGGAGAGGGATTGGAGGACACTGAATGGAGACCAGTGGAGGGATTGGAGGACACTGAATGGAGACCAGTGGAGGGATTGGAGGAGAGGGGTGGAGGACACTGAATGGAGACCAGTGGAGGGATTGGAGGACACTGAATGGAGACCAGTGGAGGGATTGGAGGAGAGGGGTGGAGGACACTGAATGGAGACCAGTGGAGGGATTGGAGGACACTGAATGGAGACCAGTGGAGGGATTGGAGGAGAGGGATTGGAGGACACTGAATGGAGACCAGTGGAGGGATTGGAGGAGAGGGATTGGAGGACACTGAATGGAGACCAGTGGAGGGATTGGAGGACACTGAATGGAGACCAGTGGAGGGATTGGAGGACACTGAATGGAGACCAGTGGAGGGATTGGAGGACACTGAATGGAGACCAGTGGAGGGATTGGAGGACACTGAATGGAGACCAGTGGAGGGATTGGAGGAGAGGGGTGGAGGACACTGAATGGAGACCAGTGGAGGGATTGGAGGACACTGAATGGAGACCAGTGGAGGGATTGGAGGAGAGGGGTGGAGGACACTGAATGGAGACCAGTGGAGGGATTGGAGGACACTGAATGGAGACCAGTGGAGGGATTGGAGGACACTGAATGGAGACCAGTGGAGGGATTGGAGGACACTGAATGGAGACCAGTGGAGGGATTGGAGGACACTGAATGGAGACCAGTGGAGGGATTGGAGGAGAGGGATTGGAGGACACTGAATGGAGACCAGTGGAGGGATTGGAGGACACTGAATGGAGACCAGTGGAGGGATTGGAGGAGAGGGGTGGAGGACACTGAATGGAGACCAGTGGAGGGATTGGAGGACACTGAATGGAGACCAGTGGAGGGATTGGAGGAGAGGGATTGGAGGACACTGAATGGAGACCAGTGGAGGGATTGGAGGAGAGGGATTGGAGGACACTGAATGGAGACCAGTGGAGGGATTGGAGAACACTGAATGGAGACCAGTGGAGGGATTGGAGGACACTGAATGGAGACCAGTGGAGGGATTGGAGGACACTGAATGGAGACCAGTGGAGGGATTGGAGGACACTGAATGGAGACCAGTGGAGGGATTGGAGGACACTGAATGGAGACCAGTGGAGGGATTGGCAGATTGGTGTGGAGGACACTGAATGGAGGCCAGTGGGGGGGGGGGATCGGTAGAGGGGGGGGGGACACTGAATGGAGACCAGGGGGGGATTGGCAGAGAGGGGTGGAGGACACTGAATGGAGACCAGTGGAGGGATTGGTAGAGAGGGGTGGAGGACACTGAATGGAGACCAGTGGGGGGGGGGATCGGTAGAGGGGGGACACTGAATGGAGACCAGGGGGGGATTGGCAGATAGGGGTGGAGGACACTGAATGGAGGCCAGTGGAGGGATTGGAGGAGAGGGATTGGAGGACACTGAATGGAGACCAGTGGAGGGATTGGAGGAGAGGGATTGGAGGACACTGAATGGAGACCAGTGGAGGGATTGGAGGAGAGGGATTGGAGGACACTGAATGGAGACCAGTGGAGGGATTGGAGGACACTGAATGGAGACAAGTGGAGGGATTGGAGGACACTGAATGGAGACCAGTGGAGGGATTGGAGGAGAGGGGTGGAGGACACTGAATGGAGACCAGTAGAGGGATTGGAGGAGAGGGATTGGAGGACACTGAATGGAGACCAGTGGAGGGATTGGAGGAGAGGGATTGGAGGACACTGAATGGAGACCAGTGGAGGGATTGGAGGAGAGGGGTGGAGGACACTGAATGGAGACCAGTGGAGGGATTGGAGGACACTGAATGGAGACCAGTGGAGGGATTGGAGGAGAGGGATTGGAGGACACTGAATGGAGACCAGTGGAGGGATTGGAGGAGAGGGATTGGAGGACACTGAATGGAGACCAGTGGAGGGATTGGAGGACACTGAATGGAGACCAGTGGAGGGATTGGAGGAGAGGGATTGGAGGACACTGAATGGAGACCAGTGGAGGGATTGAAGGAGAGGGGTGGAGGACACTGAATGGAGACCAGTGGAGGGATTGGAGGACACTGAATGGAGACCAGTGGAGGGATTGGAGGAGAGGGATTGGAGGACACTGAATGGAGACCAGTGGAGGGATTGGCGGAGAGGGATGGAGGACACTGAATGGGGGTCAGTGGAGGGATGGGTGGGGGGGGGGCAGTATACAGATGATAATAATACACAGTGCCGGGTTCTATACAGAGTATACAGGGGGGGAGGGGATATAAACACTCAGTCATCATACATAGGATATAATAATATATTCCTCATCCCTCTATTCCAATAATAATACACAATCACTATACAAAGGGGAATCTCAGGACAGTATCCAATCATCACACAGATACAATGTAATCTAATAATAAAGATACAATATATGGAGCCTCACCTGCTACTGTCACTGCAATCACTTCCTCATCATAGAGTACACGGGAGGGAGGACAGACGGGACACCACCATAGAGAGACACAGTGACACCTACAGGCGGGAGGATGTAAGACACCACATAGGTAACACAAGTGACACCTACAGGATGGAGGACAGACAGGACACTACCAGGGGGGGACACAAGTGACACCTACAGGCAGGAGGTGGTACTACATCGAATCCTTGGCAGCATTTCTTCAGATGTTATTGTTTATATTATTATTCATTTATTAATTAAGCAAACTCAACCATCAGACCACTGCACGATTTTATAATCCATCACAAAATATCCCTGCAATGTTCCAAATAAAAGAATGTAAACCAATACTGAAAGTGTTACATAATCAGCCAATCGTGTGGCGGGTACAGGCCGGGTCACTAATAATAATGACTAAATCTGCAGCTTGCAGGACAGTGATCTGATATAAAGGAGTTATAAAAGAAAAAAAGAAGGAATGACAATTACTTTATAGGACAACATTATTCTCAGTAGTAACAATGAAATTAATTATAAATTTAATCAAACGACCCCCCCCCCCCTCCGCTCCCAGAAAATGGCATTGTTTCCCTGGTGGTCAGTGGAATGTCCCCCCTTACATTGGTGGTCAGTGGAATGTCCCCACTTACATTGGTGGTCAGTGGAATGTCCCCCCTTTCATTGGTGGTCAGTGGAATGTCCCCCCTTTCATTGGTGGTCAGTGGAATGTCCCTCCTTTCATTGGTGGTCAGTGGAATGTCCCTCCTTTCATTGGTGGTCAGAGGAATGTCCCTTACATTGGTGATCAGTGTAAATTTTCCCCCTTACATTGGTGGTCAGCGTAATTGTCCCCCCTTACATTGGTGGTCAGTATAAATGACCACCAATGTAAGGGGTGGCATTGTAAATGTTCCCTCTTACATTGGTGGTCAGTGTAAATGTCCTCCTTACATTGGTGGTCAGTGTAAATGTCCCCCTTACATTGGTGGTCAGTGGAATGTCCCCCCTTTCATTGGTGGTCAGTGGAATGTCCCCCCTTTCATTGGTGGTCAGTGGAATGTCCCTCCTTTCATTGGTGGTCAGTGGAATGTCCCCACTTACATTGGTGGTCAGTGGAATGTCCCTCCTTTCATTGGTGGTCAGAGGAATGTCCCTCCTTTCATTGGTGGTCAGAGGAATGTCCCTTACATTGGTGATCAGTGTAAATTTTCCCCCTTACATTGGTGGTCAGCGTAATTGTCCCCCCTTACATTGGTGGTCAGTATAAATGACCACCAATGTAAGGGGTGGCATTGTAAATGTTCCCTCTTACATTGGTGGTCAGTGTAAATGTCCTCCTTACATTGGTGGTCAGTGTAAATGTCCCCCTTACATTGGTGGTCAGTGGAATGTCCCCCCTTTCATTGGTGGTCAGTGGAATGTCCCCCCTTTCATTGGTGGTCAGTGGAATGTCCCTCCTTTCATTGGTGGTCAGTGGAATGTCCCCACTTACATTGGTGGTCAGTGGAATGTCCCTCCTTTCATTGGTGGTCAGAGGAATGTCCCTTACATTGGTGATCAGTGTAAATTTTCCCCCTTACATTGGTGGTCAGCGTAATTGTCCCCCCTTACATTGGTGGTCAGTATAAATGACCACTAATGTAAGGGGTGGCATTGTAAATGTTCCCTCTTACATTGGTGGTCAGTGTAAATGTCCCCCTTACATTGGTGGTCAGTGTAAATGTCCCCCTTACATTGGTGGTCAGTGGAATGTCCCCCTTACATTGGTGGTCAGTGGAGTGTCCCCTTACATTGGTGGTCAGTGTAAATGTTTCCCCCTTACATTGGCGCTGTCTAGTATCCGGCCCGATGTAATTAGGTGAGAACGGTGGGAGGGCCTTTTTCCTCCCGGGATGAATCAGGCATGTCCCCGGGTGATGGCCGGACTCCCCCTACGTTGTGATGCCTTTCTGATGTGAATGGAGAAGTAATCCAGGCTTGAGCTGGGAAGCACAAGGAGCTCCCGGTGTGGCGCCCCCTGGGGGTGACTTCCCAGAGGTGCTAGAAAAAAAAAGGTTTTGGAGGATTGGCCATTCTGTGCCCTCTGTGTAACTTTCTGTGCCCTCTGTGTACTTTCTGTGTGCTGTGATTTGACGGTTCACTTATTTTTGTTCTCAGGAGTTCCTCAAAGTTCCGGAGATTCACGAAAAAAAAAAGGCTCCTGATTGGTGATGGTGACAGGTGGTGCCTTGGGAATGGACTCCTAACATATACTGTGTATATATGTATACTCACTGGACACTTTATTAGGTACACCTGTTCAATTGCTTGGCAATCAGCCAATCACATGGCAGCAACTCAATGCATTTAGGCATCTAGACGTGGTGAAAACGACTTGAAGTTCAAACTGAGCATCAGAATGGGGGAGAAAGGGGATTTAGGTGACTCTGAACGTGGCATGGTTGTTGGTGGCAGATGGGCTGCTCTGAGTATTTCTCTCTGGGTTTACAGAGAATGGTGGGTGTAACGGGAGTCACTTTTGGGCACAGATTGAGCCAGAAAATAATGGACATGCTGAATATGTCTTGTACTACAGCCTAAAGGTCAGGTGTCTGAGTCATCAGCTGTACTTAATTAGCTCATGTAAATTATGTCAGGAGACGGAGTCAGGATGTCTGTTAAACGATGTATTGAGGGTGATGTGTATTGGGGCTCATTAGGTAAACATTGTGTGATGTTGTGGGTGGAGTTTGGTCATTGTTAATTTGGTTACTGCAGTATCCTAAAGTGTATATAAGAGTCGGTATTTCTCAATAAAGGGGTCATTCCTGTTGAACCTCAAACAGAGCTGTGTGTCTCTTTACTGGGGGAATTCTTATGGGTCGTGTTTGCCAGATTGTGGAGTGTCGGTAGCTGCCTTGTGTTCGGGAATGGAATATCCTAAACGGCTTTAACCCCTGTCCCATTTGGGGGGTTGTTACAATGGGAAAAAGAGAAAATATCCAGTGAGCGGCAGTTGAATGAATGAATGAATGAATGAATGACTTGTATAGCGCAACGCATGCGAACTGAATCGCCTCTGGGCACTTTTACCAGCCATTGTGTGCTTGACTGTTGCGGTCATTTTTATCCCGTAGTATATCGACACGCAGTTGTGTGGAGGAAAATGCCTTGCTGAGGTCAGAGGAGAATAGGCAGACTGGTTCCAGATGATAGAAAGACAACAGTAAATCAAATAACCCTTTGTTACACCCGAGGAATGCAGTATACCATCTCTGAACACACAACACGCCCAACCTCGAAGCAGATGGGCTACAGCAACAGAAGACCCCACCGGGTGCCACTCCTGTCAGCTAAGAACAGGAAACTGAGGCTACGATTGGCACAGATCACCAAAATTGGACAATAGAAGATTGGAAAAATGTTGCCGGGTCTGATGAGTCTGGATTTCAGCTGCGACATTCAGATAGTCGGGGTCAGAATTTGGTGCATGGATTCATCCTGCCTTGTATCACTGGTTCAGGCTGGTGGTGGGGGAGATGGGGTATCACTGGTTCAGGCTGGTGGTGGGGGTGTAATGGTGGGGGGGATGGGGTATCACCGGTTCAGGCTGGTGGTGTGGAGGTTGGGGTATCACCGGTTTAGGCTGGTAGTGGGGGTGTAATGGTGGGGGGGATGGGGTATCACCGGTTTAGGCTTGTGGTGGGGGTGTAATGGTGGGGGGGATCGGTTATCACCAGTTCAGGCTGGTGGTGGGGTATCACCAGTTTAGGCTGGTGGTGGGGTGTAATGGTGGGTGGGATGGGGTATCACCGGTTCAGGCTGGTGGTGGGGTATCACTGGTTCAGGCTGGTGGTGGGGGTGTAATGGTGGGGGGGGATGGAGTATCACCGGTTCAGGCTGGTGGTGGGGGTGTAATGGTGGGGTAGCACCGGTTCAGGCTGGTGGTGTGGAGGTTGGGGTATCACCGGTTTAGGCTGGTAGTGGGGGTGTAATGGTGGGGGGGATGGGGTATCACCGGTTTAGGCTTGTGGTGAGGGTGTAATGGTGGGGGGGATGGGTTATCACCAGTTCAGGCTGGTGGTGGGGGGGGGGTATCACCGGTTTAAGCTGGTGGTGGGGGTGTAATGGTGGGGAGGATGGGGTATCACTGGTTCAGGCTGGTGGTGGGGTATCACCGGTTTAGGCTGGTGGTGGGGGGATGGGGGTATCACCGGTTTAGGCTGGTGGTGGGGATGGGGTATCACTGGTTCAGGCTGGTGGTGGGGATGGGGTATCACTGGTTCAGGCTGGTGGTGGGGATGGGGTATCACCGGTTCAGGCTGGTGGTGGGGGTGTAATGGTGTGGGGGATGGGCACATTTTGGGCCCCCCATGGTTTAAACCCCACGGCCTACCTGGGTTTAGTTACTGACCTCTCTACCAGCTTTGCACATCTAGAGAGGGACATTTCTGCCCATTCTTCTGTGTAAAATATCTCTGTCTCTGTCAGATTGGATGGAGAGCGTCTGTGATCAGCAATTTTCAAGTCTTGCCACAGATTCTCAATGGGATTTAGGTCTGGGCTGTGACTGGGCCATTCTAACACTTGAATATGCTTTGATCCAAACCATTCCATTGTAGCTCTGGCTGTACTTTAGGGTCTTTGTCCTGCTGGAAGGTGAACCTCCCCGGTCTCAAGTTTTTTAGGGTTTCTTTTAAGATTGTCCTGTATTTGTCTCCACCCATCTTCCCATCAACTCTGACCAGCTTCCCTGTCCCTGCTGAAAAAAAGCATCCCCACCACATGAAGCGGCCACCACCATGTTTCACAGTGTGCAGTGTTAGCTCCCCCCCCCCACACACACAGCGTTTTTGTTGAATTTTGGTGTCATGTGACCAGAGCACCTTCTTCCACATGTTTGCTGTGTCCCCTCCCCCACATGGCTTCTCACAAACTGCCAACAGACCTTCTTATGTCTTTCTTTCCCCAATGTCTTTCTTCTTGTCACTCTTCCATAAAGGGCAGATTTGTGGAGAGCACCACTAATAGTTGTCCTGTGGACAGATTCTCTCCCCTGAGCTGTGCAGCCCCTCCAGAGTTACTTGGCTCCGCCTCTGATGAAGGCTTTCCTTGCCCGGCCGGGTCAGTTTAGGTGGACGGCCTCGTCTTGGTAGGTTTGCAGTTGTGCCATACTCTTTCCATTTTCCGATGATGGATTGAACAGAAGCTTCGTGAGATCTTCAAAGCCTGGGAGATTTTTTTTATTTTTTTTTATAACCTTACCCTGCTTTATACTTCTCCACAACTTTATCCCTGACCTGTCTGGGGGAACACCCCACTTGGCCTTCATGATGCTGTTTGTTCACTAAGGTTCTCTAACAAACCTCTGAGGACTTCACAGAGCAGCTGTATTTATACTGAGAATAAATGACACACAAGTGGACTTTACTAATTAGGTGACTTCTGAAGGCAATTGGTTCCACTAGATTTTAGTTATCAGAGTAAAGGGGGCCGAATACAAAATGTCCCCCCACTTTTCACATATTTATTTGTATCATTTTTATTCCACTTCACAATTATGTGACACTTTGTGTTGGTCTATCCTCTATCACATAAAATCCATTTATGTTTTTGGTTGCAACATGACAAAATGTGTAAAATTTCAAGGGGTGTGAAGACTTTCTTATGGCACTGCACCTTATAAATTGTCCGGTGATTGTAAGTGGCCCCCATGTGTAAATGTTCACCGGGTGAGCTGCTGGTGGGAACCATTTCTATGAGATCTCTAAGATCAGGTTTACACCCTTTATAAGAACTCAAGCTTTTCACACCATTTACAGGCCAAGCTGGCCCACACAAACTGACCCTCACTGAGGTGCGAGGCCGCTGGATGTGCGGTATACACTGTATGGAGCTGCAGCTCTGTATGCAGGGCACTGCGTTCCAGGAGAAGAGTAACTGAGTGCCGCCTGGCACTTCCATGGCCCACAGGAGCTCTCTTCCCTGCTCTGAGTACTGCAGAGGGAGGGGCCAAGATCCCCCACTGACGGCTGGTAGAAGAGGAGAGCAGCCAAGCACCGCCTGGCGCTTCCATGGCCCACGGGAGCTCTCTTCCCCGCGCCGAGCACTGCAGAGGGAGGGGCCGAGATCCCCCACTGACAGCTGGTAGAAGAGGAGAGCAGCCAAGCACCGCTTGGAGCTTCCATGGCCCACAGGAGCTCTCCTCCCCGCTCTGAGTACTGCAGAGGGAGGGGCCGAGATCCCCCGCTGACAGAGGAGAGCAGCAGGAGATCTGAGCACCGCTTTAATGGCCGCCCTTATTCCCGCTTTCGAGCACTGCAGAGGGAGGGGCCAAGATCCCCTGCCGACAGCTGGAATAGGAGAGCAGCTGATGCCACTTGGCACTGCCATGGCCCGCTGGAGCTCTTCCCTGCTGAGTACTGCAAAGAGAGGGACCAAGATCCCCCACTGGGAGAAGAGGGGAGTAGCTGAGTGCCACTTGGAGCTTCCATGTCCCACAGGAGCTCTCTTCCCCGCTCTGAGTACTGCAGAGTGAGAGGCCAAGATCCCCCCGCTGACAGCTGGAAGAGGAGTAGAGCAGCGGGAGGTCAGCTGAGCACCACTTTAATGGCTGCTCACTTCAAGCGCTGCAGAGGGAGGGGCCAAGATCCCCCACTGACAGCTGGAAAAGGGAGAGCAACAGGAGATCAGCTGAGTGCTGCTTTAATGGCCGCTCTCTTCCCCACGTCGAGCACTGCAGAGGGAAGGGCCAAGATCCCCCGCTGACAGCTAGAGAAGCCGAATGCCGCTTGGAGCTTCCATGGCCCACAGGAGTTCTCTTTCCCGCTCTGAGTACTGCAGAGGGAGGGGTCAAGATCCCCCGCTGACAGCTGATGCCACTTGGCACTTCTATAGCCTGTCGGAGCTCTTCCCTGCGGAGTACTGCAGAGGGAGGGGCCAAGATCCCCCCACTGAATGAAGAGGAGAGCAGCTGAGCACCGCTTGGAGCTTCCATAGCCCACAGGAGCTCTCTTCCCCGCTCTGAGTACTGCAGAGGGAGGGTCCGAGATCCCCCGCTGACAGCTGGGAGAAGAGGAGAGCAGAACAATTGAGCGCCGCTTTAATGGCCGCTCTCTTCCCCGCTTCGAGCAGTGAAGAGGGAGAGGCCCAAGATCCCCCCTGCTGACAGCTGGAAAAAGAGAAGAGCAGCAGATCAGCTGAGGGAGCGCCACTTTAATGGCCGCTCTCTTTCCCGCTTCGAGCACTGAAGAGGGAGGGGTCAAGATTCCCCACCGACAGCTGGAGGAGAGCAGCCAAGCGCCGCTTGGCACCTCCATGGCCCGCCGGAGCTCTTCCCTGCTGAGTACTGGAGAGGGAGGGACCAAGATCCCCCACTGGGAGAAGAGAAGAGTAGCTGAGCGCCGCTTGGAGCTTTCATGGCCCACAGGAGCTCTCTTCCCCACTCCGAATACTGCAGAGGGAGGGGCCGAGATCCCCCGCTGAAAGCTGGGAGAAGAGAGCAGCATATTAACCCGATTCCCCGCTTTCGAGCACTGCAGAGGAAGGGGCCAAGATCCCCTCACTGGGAGAAGAGGAGAGTAGCTGAGTGCCGCTTGGAGCTTTCATAGCCCATAGAGGAGGAGAGCGGCAGGAGGTCAGCTGAGCGGCGCTATACCGAAGGCATTTGGCACGATTAGATTACAGAAACACATCATATAGAACTGTAATAGAGTCGATTCTAGCATTTTACAAGCACTTTAAACTAGGGCTTATTTTCGGGGTAGGGCTTATATTGCGGTCCTTACCGGAAAATCACATGTCTTATTTCAGGGGAAACACATTATGTAAATTGTGTGAAAAGCTGGAGTTCTTCTTTAATTCCTCTAGAAAGTTGGGTGACATAAATTCAATCAACTAAAAAAACATCAACAATTCCAATATGATACAAAATATGTTTCTTTATTAAACTATTGATGAAAAAAACACATTTCTATAAACCAGAGGTCGTGTCAATTTAGTGGCCCAGATATTTATGGGTCAAAAAATAAATAAATCAGTTCTGTGCGCTCAACCTGCGGCCCTCCAGCTGTTGTGGAACTACAAGTCCCGTGAGGCATTGCAAGACCGAGTTACAAGCATGACTCCCCAAATGAAAGGCATGATGGGACTTGTAGTTCCGCAACAGCTGAAGGGCTGCGAGTTGAGCCCCCATGTGTGGTAGAGTTCTTCTGGGCATGTGTCTGGAAAAGTCCCCGTCCAGCCATCTCCACCTCAATTGTGGGAGGAGAACGTCCTCCTAATACCGGGGGGGGGGGGAGCGGCGGCCATTATGACGAGCTTCGGTCTCCCAGCAGCGCTGTGCTCTCCTGCAGATGCTCCCTGACGGCCTGGTCCAGGATGGCGTACACGTCCTTGCAGGCTTTGGTGGCGGCGTCCATGACGCGCTCCAGGTGATCTTCGTGGAGCCGCGAGTTCATTTCCAGCAGAGCTATCCTGTCAGATTTTGGCAACAAAGCCAACGCCAGCTGAGGGCCCCCGGCAGCCTCCTCGATGTAACTCAAGTCCACCAACGGCGTGTCCTCGATAAAGCCGGCCGAGCATGCGCACACGTAATCCCTCATGGGGATGCCGGCGTCGATCACCGCCAGAGTGGCCGCGTTCACAGAGGTGCAGTAATTCCCGCCGTCCGCCTGGAGGATCTGAAATATAAAAGGAGGAGATAATCAATGGAGAGCGGAGTCCGCATCTATGGCTTTACTTATTAAAGGGCCACTCCACCCACGGCACTCTACAATTACAATATAGCCAGGTACAGGGAAAAAACAAAAAAAAATTATATTATATAATATATATTTTATCTAAAATAAGTTGCATTAAATTAAAAATGAAAAATCAAAAGAGAAAGAAGTGCTTGACCCCTTCAATACCGGGAAATATCTTTTTTTACACCGTATTTGCGCAGCGGTCTTACAAGCGCACTTTTTTTGGAAAAAAATATCACTTTTTTTAATTAAAAAATAAGACAATATTTTGCCCAATTTTTTTATATTGTGAAAGATACTGTTACGCTGAGTAAATTGATACCAAACATGTCACGCCTAAAAATTGCGCCCGCTCGTGGAATGGCGTCAAACTTTTACCCTTAAAAATCTCCATAGGCGACGTTTAAAAAATTCTACAGGTTGCATTTTTTGAGTTACAGAGGAGGTCTGGGGCTAGAATTATTGCTCTTGCTCCAATAATCGCGGCGATACCTCACATGTGTGATTTGAACGCCGTTTTCATATGCGGGCGCTACTTGCGTATGCGTTTGCTTCTGCGCGCGAGCTCGGCGGGACTGGGCACTTTAAAAAAAAAAATTTTGTTTCTTATTTATTTTATATTTTTTTACACTGAAATAAAAAAAAAATTGATCACTTTTATTAAAGAAACATGACAGGTCCTCTTATATATGAGATCTGGGGGTCAAAAAGACGTCACATCTCATATTTACACTTAAATGCAAAAAAAGGAAAAAAAAATTGAAACAAATTTTTTTCAAATGACAAAAAAAAAAAACAATGGCCCAGATTCACAGAGCGATTACGCCTGTCTAACTGGTGTTAGACAGGAGTAATTTCAAATTTCGCGCGCCGTATCACTAGTTTGAATCCTCAAACCATGATACGGCGGCGTTGGGCTTCGATCTGACAGGCTTACGTCTTCGGATCTACGCTGCGATCTTTTTGCGGCCGCTGGGTGGAGTTTGTGTCGTTTTCAGCGTCGGGGTATGCAAATGAGCTTTTTACGGAGATCCACGAAGTTACGAGCGTCGTTCGCAATCGCGTACGTAATTTTTTCGCTATGTAAAGTTAAACCAGCTATTAGCTGCTCTAACGTTACGCGGCCCATGTCAAGTATGGCCGTCATTCCCGCGTCGACTTAATTTTTTATTTTTTTGCACAACTCGTTCGGGAATAGAAATGTCCGTAAACGACGCTACTCAAAAAAAACGACGTGATTTCGCGCAATGCTTCACGTCCCCTACTCGCGTAGATGGATTGCGCCGGGAGAAACACACTACACCGCCGTAGTTTACTGGACAAAATCTACCGGGATTCCAGATTCCAAATCTACTAGAGCCAGGTAAAAAACGGCGGCGTAGAGTATTTCTGATACTCTACGCTAATCTAATTCATGTGAATCTGGCCCAATGTTTCTTTAAGACGCTGGGCGGGACTGACGTTTTGACGTCACTTCCGCCCAGCAGAGCTATGGGGACGGGTGGGGGTGATGTTGCCCTCACTCGCATCCCCACACAGACAGCAAGAGGACCCGATCGCTTCCTCTTGCTGGCACAGGCGGGCGGGACCGACAATCAGTTCCTTTCACACACGTCGGTTGTCAGCTTTCCTCTCAGCATGAAGAAAGGAATGCCAATGACCAGCTGTGATTGGCCCTTTACCCTGATCGGCCTTGTATAAAAATCACAGAGGGCTCCGCAGCGGGTGTGCGAGGGGCGCGGTTCTGGCAAAATGTCCTACGACACCCTCCCAGAGCTGGACGGCCGCTCTGAAGCCATCATTAAAATTATAGTGCAGTCGGGAAGCGGTTAATTAAAAAAAAAATTCTAAGAGCTGTTAACCCCTTACCTACCAGTATAATTTATACAGCGACATTGCATTTTTTTTTTTAAGTACTGATCACAGCGATATTGGTGTGACTGGTCCCCAGAGAGTGTCACTTTGTTCGCCGCAGTCCTTCAAAAAAACATTTAATAAATTAAAAAAATAAAAAGCTGACCGCCACCATTAATAGTACAAAAAAAAAAGAAAGAAAAAAGAGTCCCTGAACTATCTTATAGTTTGCAGACGCGATAACATTTTGTGGGCCACCTAATAACCAATCACCCGCTTCTCCCGCTCTCTTTGTCCAGACCTGTCATGTTTCCCGTCTTGTGTGAATAAGGTGGGGGAGGGGGGGAGTGCTGTAATCTTATGGAAGGGCCAGTCTGTGGGTCGGGGGTAAATCACCCTGGTGGGCTGTAGTTTGAGGCCCCCGGATGTAACCTGTAAAAGGAGTTTAAAGCGTCGCCTGTGGAGAGTTTTCGGTTTGGCGCCACTCCAGGAGTGCGTGTAATTATAAAGTGTGACATGTTGGGTGTCTATTTACTCGGTGTAACGTCATCTTTTTTATTTTATCAAAGAATTGGGGTATAGATTGTGTTTGGGGAAGGTAAAGGGAGCCCCTCCCCCGCACTCACCTGTACGTAGATGTCGATCTGGGAGCGTGGGTATTGCTGGGTAAGGATGGCCGCCTCGAACGTTTGCTTGAGGTGAATGGTCATCTCGGTGGACTTGCGGTCTCCATGGGGGCGACGCTTCCGCTCCGCCGTGCTGAAGGTGGCCATACTGAACTGACAGTTCACCACCGCCCGGTCATGGAGGGTCTTACTGCGAGGACCCCGGATCTACAGAGCAGGGGAGGAGAAAACCGGTCAGGATCTACGAGTGACACACACACACCACAACGCCCCCGTCATGTCCCCCCCCTTTACACAACGACCCCCCCGTCATGTCCTCCCTCCACACAGCGACCCCCCGTCATGTCCCCCCCTCCACACAGCGACCCCCCCGTCACCTCCCCCCCTCCACAGCAACCCCCCCTCCACACAGCGACCCCCCCCCGTCATGTCCCCCCCCTCCTCCACAGCAATCACCCCTTTCATGTTCCCCCCTGCTCCACAGCGACCCCCCCTTTCGTGTCCCCCTCCACAGCAACCCCCCCCGTCATGTCCCCCCCTCCTCCACAGCGATCACCCCTTTCATGTTCCCCCCTCCTCCACAGCGACCCCCCCCTTTCGTGTCCCCCCTCCTCCACAGCGACCCCCCCTCCATACAGCGACACCCCCTGTCACAACTTCCCTCCACACAGCGACCCCCCGTCATGTATCCCCTTCCTCCACAGCGATCCCCCCTTTCATGTCCCCCCTCCCTCCACAGCGACCTCCCTTTCGTGTCCCCCCTCCCTCCACAGCGACCCCCCCGTCACAACTTCCCTCCACACAGCGACCCCCCCGTCACTCCCCCCCCTTCCCACAGCGACCCCCCCCCGACGACCCCCGCCCTCACAGCCCCCCTCCACACAGACCCCCCCTCACAATCCGCCCCGTCCACCTACGTTCCCCCCCCCATGACCCCCCTCATCCCCCCTTCACCCCCCTCCACAGCGACCCCACTCCCGTCCCCCCCCTTTCGCCCCCCCCCGTCCCCCTCGCGCCCACAGAGCGCGCCCCCAGCGAACTCCTCCACACCCCCCCTGCGACCCCCCCCCCTCCTCCCCCACCCCCCCACAGCGCCCCCCGTTCCCCCCCTCACCGCGTCCGTCCCTGTTGTCCCCCCCTCCACACAGACCCCACCCCCCTTTCCCCCCCCCACACGCCCACCCCCCCCCCCCCTCCACACCCCCCCCTGTTTTCCCCCTCCCCCCCTGTCCCCTCTCTCCACACCCCCCTCCTTCCTCCCCAACAGCACCACCCCCATGTCCCCTCCCTCCGACCACACAACCACACAGCGACCCCCACACAAACCCCCCTGCCCCCCCCGACACGATCCCACTCCCTCATCCACAGAAACCCCGCACCCCACCTCCCCCCCCCCTCTCCTTCCACAAGCCCCCCCTCCCCCACACAGCGACCCCCCCTGTCATGCACCCCCCCCCCCTGCACACAGCGACCCCCCCCCCCTTCCTCACCCCCCTCATGTCCCCCCCCTCCCCCCCCTGCCCCCCCCCCCCCCCCCCCCGCGTCACCCCCCCCCCTTCCCTCCTGCCCCCCCTCCTGACCCCCCCACCCCTTTCCTCCCCACAACACTCATCACAACCTCACCACAACCCCCCCTTCCACACAGCGACCCCCCCCCCCGTCCTCCTTCCCCACCACACCCCCCCCCGTCACAACCTCCTTCCACAACAGCGACCCCCCCCCCCATGTCCCCCGTCCCCTTCCCCCACATCCCCTGTCCTTCCCCCCCCGGGTGCGATGTCCTGTCCGTCCCCCCTCGTCCTCCCCCCCCCCGTCCCCCCCTCATGTCCCCCCCTCGCCGCCCCTCCCCCCCTGTCAATGTCCCCCCCCTCCCCCCCCCCCCTTCCCCCCCATGTCCCCTGCAGCTATGATGTCCCCCCCTCCATGTCCCCCCCTCCCCCCCCGTCCACACCCCCCACCCCCTCCCCACAATGTGATGATGTCCCCCCTCCCCACCCCTGTGTATGTCCCCCCTTCACACACACCCCCCCCAGCGTCCCCCCTCCTGTGATGTCCCCATGTCCCCCCTCCCCACCGACCCCCCCGTCATGTGCCCCCCGCCAAACCTCCTTCCACCCCGTCCCTGTCCCCGTCCCTCCTCGTCATGTCCCCCGTCCCCCCCTCCACCCCCCGCCCCCCCCCCGTGGTCCCCCCTCGTCCCCCCCCCTCCTGCGACCCCCCGCCCCCCCTGTCATGTCCCCCACTCCCCCCCCCTCCACCCCCCCCACATGTGTCCCCCCCCCCTTCCCTCCCCAGCATGTCCGACCCCCCCTGTCATGCCTCCTCCCCACCTCCCCACACGACCCCCCCCCAGTCCATTGTCCATGGTCCCCCACCGTGTCCCCCTGTCCCACCCCCCCCCTGCATGTCCCCCCCCCCATGTCCCCTGTCCCTGTCCCCCCCCTGTGTCCCCCCCCCATCGTGTCCTGTCACATGTGCGATGTCCCTTGTCCCCCCTTCCACACAGCGACCCCCCCTGTCACAACCTCCTTCCACACAGCACCCCCCCCTGTCCAACTTCCTCCCCCCCCTCCACACAGCGACCCCCCCCCCCCTGTCACAACCTCCCCTTCGTCCTCCTTCCACACAGCGACCCCCCCTGTCCGACCCCCCCCCCTGCATGTCCGCCCTCCAACCTGTATGAACCTCCCTCCTTCCATTCCCCCCCCGGTCCCCTCCCTCCACAGCGACCCCCCCTGTGATGTCCCCCCCCCTCCACACAGCGACCCCCCCTGTGATGGTCCCCCTGTTGTCCCCCCCATGTCTCCCCCTCCCACACAGCGACCCTGTGTCCCCCCCCCACCCCGCCCCCCTGTGATGTCCCCCCCCTCCACATGCCCCTCCCCTGTGTCCCTCCCTCCCCAGCGTCCCCCCCCTGTCCCCTCCCCCCCCCCCCTGTCCCACCCCCCAATGATGTCCCCCCCCCCTCCACATGCGGCCCAGCGACCGTCCCCAGAATGTCCCCCCTGTGATGTCCCCCCCCCTCCACACAGCGACCCCCCCTGTGATGTGGCCCCCCCCCCCTCCACACAGCGACCCCCCCTGTCACAATGTCCTCCCCTCCCCCCCCCATGTCCCCCCCTCCACACAGCGTCCCTGCGTCCCCCACCTCCCCCTCAAGTCCCTGTTCCCCGCCCCCCCCCCTGTCCCCCCCGTTCATGTCCCCCCCCTCCCCCCCCTGTGCTCCGTGTCCCACACCTCCCCCCGTCCCCCCCATGTCCCCCGGGCGATGTTCCCCCCCCCCCTGTCCCCCGACCCCCCATGTCCCCCCCTCCACACTGCGACCCTCCCCGTCCCCCCCCCATGTCCCCCCCTCCCGTCCTGCCCCCTCCCCCCATCCTTCCCACCCCCTTTCCTGTCCCCCCCTGTCATGTCCCCCCCCCCCACCCTCCCTCCACACCCACCCCCCCTGTCCCATGTAGTCCCCTCCCCCCTCCCCTCCCGAGCCCCCCCTGTGTCGTCCCCCCCCCCCTGTCATGTCCCCCCCCTCCACACAGCGACCCCCCCTGTCATGTCCCCCCCCTCCACACAGCAAACCCCCCTGTCATGTCCCCCCCCTCCACACAGCGACCCCCCCTGTCATATCCCCCCCTCCACACAGCGACCCCCCCTGTCATGTCCCCCCCTCCACACAGCGACCCCCCTGTCATGTCCCCCCCTCCACACAGCGACCCCCCCCCCCGTCACGTCCTCCTTCCACACAGCGACCCCCCCTGTCACAACCTCCTTCCACACCCCTCCACACAGCGACCCCCTGTCATGTCCCCCCCCTCCACACAGCGACCCCCCCTGTCATGTCCCCCCCCTCCACACAGCAACCCCCCCAGTGCCCCCCCTCCACACAGCGACCCCCCCCGTCACCACCTCCTTCCACACAGCGACCCCCCCCTGTCATGTCCCCCCCCTTCCACACAGCGACCCCCCTGTCATGTCCCCCCCCTCCACACAGCGACCCCCCCCCCCCTGTCATGTCCCCCCCCTCCACACAGCGACCCCCCCTGTCACAACCTCCTTCCACACAGCGACCCCCCCTGTCACAACCTCCTTCCACACAGCGACCCCCCCTGTCATGTCCCCCCCCCCCACACAGCGACCCCCCCTGTCATGTCCCCCCCCCTCCACACAGCAACCCCCCCTGTGATGTCCCCCCCTCCACACAGCGACCCCCCTGTCCCCCCCTCCACACAGCGACCCCCCCATGTCCCCCCCTCCACACAGCGACCCCCCCTGTCATGTCCCCCCCCTCCACACACCCCCCTGCGTCCCCCCCTCCACCCCCCCCTGTCATGTCCCCCCCCTCCACACAGCGACCCCCCCTGTCATGTCCCCCCCTCCACACCCCCCGTCAGCGTCCCCACCCCTCCACCCCCCCCTGTCATGTCCCCCCCCTCCACACAGCGACCCCCCCCCCCATATCCCCCCCTCCACACACCCCCCCTGCGTCCCCCCCTCCACCCCCCCTGTCATGTCCCCCCCTCCACACAGCGACCCCCCCCCCCTCCACACAGACCCCCCCGTCACAACCTCCTTCCACACTCCCTCCCCCCCCTGTCATGTCCCCCCCCCTCCCCAGCGACCCCCCCCCTGTGCCCCCCCCACACAGCGACCCCCCCGTCCCCCCCTCCACACAGCGACCCCCCTGTCATGTCCCCCCCCTCCACACAGCGACCCCCCTGTCATGTCCCCCCCTCGACCCCCCTGTCATGTCCCCCCCCCCTCACACAGCGACCCCCCCGTCACGTCCTCCTTCCACACAGCGACCCCCCCCTGTCACAACCTCCTTCCACACCCCTCCACACAGCGACCCCCTGTCATGTCCCCCCCCCCTCCACACAGCGACCCCCCCCTGTCATGTGCCCCCCCTCCTCCACACAGCGACCCCCCCGTCACCACCTCCTTCCACACAGCGACCCCCCTGTCATGTCCCCCCCCTTCCACACAGCGACCCCCCTGTCATGTCCCCCCCTCCCCCCCCTCCACACAGCGACCCCCCCTGTCATGTCCCCCCCCCCCTCCACACAGCGACCCTCCCTGTCATTCAACCTCCTTCCACACAGCGACCCCCCCAGTCCTGTCACAACCTCCTTCCACACAGCGACCCCCCCCTGTCATGTCCCCCCCCTCCACACAGCGACCCCCCCCCTGTCATGTCCCCCCCCCTCCACACAGCAACCCCCCCCCCTGTGATGTCCCCCCCCCTCCACACAGCGACCCCCCCTGTCATGTCCCCCCCCTCCACACAGCGACCCCCCCTGTCATGTCCCCCCCTCCACACAGCGACCCCCCCTGTCATGTCCCCCCCCCTCCACACAGCGACCCCCCCGTCACAACCCTTCCCCCCCTCCACACAGCACCCCGCAGTCATGTCCCCCTCCCCCCCCTCCACACAGCGACCCCCCCGTCATGTCCCCCCCCTCCACACAGCACCCCCCCGTCACCACCTCCTTCCACACCCAGCGACCCCCGTCATGTCCCCCCCCTCCACACAGCGACCCCCCCCTGTCATGTCCCCCCCTCCACACAGCGACCCCCCCTGTCATGTCCCCCCCCTCCACACAGCGACCCCCCCTGTCATGTCCCCCCCTCCACACAGCGACCCCCCCTGTCACAACCTCCTTCCACACAGCGACCCCCCCTGTCATGTCCCCCCCCTCCACACAGCGACCCCCCCCTGTCTGTCCCCCCCCCTCCACACAGCAACCCCCCTGTGATGTCCCCCCCTCCACACAGCGCGACCCCCCCTGTCATGTCCACCCCTCACACACAGCACCCCCCCCTGTCATGTCCCCCCTCCACACAGCGACCCCCCTGTCATGTCCCACCCTCCACACAGCACCCCCCCCTGTCATGTCCCCCCCCTCCACACAGCGACCCCCCCGTCATGTCCCCCCCCTCCACACAGCGACCCCCCGTCTGTCCCCCCCTCCACACAGCGACCCCCCTGTCCATGTCCCCCCCTCCACACCAGCACCCCCCCTGTCATGTCCCCCCCCTCCACACAGCGACCCCCCCTGTCTGTCCCCCCCTCCACACAGCACCCCCCCTGTCATGTCCCCCCCTCCACACACCCCCCCTGCATGTCCCCCCCTCCACACAGCGACCCCCCTGTCATGTCCCCCCCTCCACACAGCGACCCCCACCGTCCGTCCCCTCCACACAGCGACCCCCCCGTCACAACCTCCTTCCACACCCCTCCACACAGCACCCCCTGTCATGTCCCCCCCCTCCCCCCCACACAGCGACCCCCCTGTCATGTCCCCCCTCCACACAGCGACCCCCCGTCCGTCCTCCTTCCACACAGCGACCCCCCCACATGTCCCCCCCCTTCCACACAGCGACCCCCCCTGTCATGTCCCCTCCCTCCACACAGCGACCCCCCCCTGTCATGTCCCCCCCCTCCACACAGCGACCCCCCCCTGTCATGTCCCCCCCTCCACACAGCGACCCCCCCTGTCACGTCCCCCCCCCCCTCCACACAGCGACCCCCCCTGTCACAACCTCCTTCCACACAGCGACCCCCCCTGTCATGTCCCCCCCCTCCACACAGCGACCCCCCCCTGTCATGTCCCCCCCCCCCCTCCACACAGCAACCCCCCCTGTGATGTCCCCCCCCCTCCACACAGCGACCGACCCCCCCCTGTCATGTCCCCCCCTCCACACAGCGACCCCCCCCTGTCATGTCCCCCCCCTCCACACAGCGACCCCCCCTGTCATGTCCCCCCCCCCTTCACACAGCGACCCCCCCCCCTCTGTCACAACCTCCTTCCACACAGCGACCCCCCCCCCTGTCATGTCCCCCCCTCCACACAGCGACCCCCCCGTCACGTCCTCCTTCCACACAGCGACCCCCCCTGTCACAACCTCCTTCCACACCCCTCCACACAGCGACCCCCTGTCATGTCCCCCCCCTCCACACAGCGACCCCCCCTGTCATGTGCCCCCCCTCCACACAGCGACCCCCCCGTCACCACCTCCTTCCACACAGCGACCCCCCTGTCATGTCCCCCCCCCCTCCACACAGCGACCCCCCCGTCACGTCCTCCTTCCACACAGCGACCCCCCTGTCATGTCCCCCCCCTTCCACACAGCGACCCCCCCCTGTCATGTCCCCCCCCCTTCCACACAGCGACCCCCCCGTCATGTCCCCCCCCTCCACACAGCGACCCCCCCCGTCATGTCCCCCCCCTCCACACAGCGACCCCCCCGTCATGTCCCCCCCCTCCACACAGCGACCCCCCCTGTCATGTCCCCCCCCCCCCCTCCACACAGCGACCCCCCCTGTCATGTCCCCCCCCTCCACACAGCGACCCCCCCCTGTCACAACCTCCTTCCACACAGCGACCCCCCCTGTCACAACCTCCTTCCACACAGCGACCCCCCCCTGTCATGTCCCCCCCCCCCCTCCACACAGCGACCCCCCCCTGTCATGTCCCCCCCCTCCACACAGCAACCCCCCCTGTGATGTCCCCCCCCTCCACACAGCGACCCCCCCCTGTCATGTCCCCCCCCCCTGTCCCCACACAGCGACCCCCCCCTGTCATGTCCCCCCCTCCACACAGCGACCCCCCCCTGTCATGTCCCCCCCCCTCCACACAGCGACCCCCCCTGTCATGTCCCCCCCCTCCACACAGCGACCCCCCCCCCCCCCTCTGTCACAACCTCCTTCCACACAGCGACCCCCCCCCTGTCATGTCCCCCCCCCTCCACACAGCGACCCCCCCCCTGTCATGTCCCCCCCTCCACACAGCGACCCCCCCCTGTCATGTCCCCCCCTCCACACAGCGACCCCCCCCCTGTCATGTCCCCCCCCCCCCTCCAACACAGCGACCCCCCCCTGTCATGTCCCCCCCCCCCTGTCCACACAGCGACCCCCCCCTGTCATGTCCCCCCCCCCCCTCCACACAGCGACCCCCCCCCCCCCCCTCTGTCACAACCTCCTTCCACACAGCGACCCCCCCCCCCCCCTGTCATGTCCCCCCCCCCCTCCACACAGCGACCCCGTCACGTCCCCCCCCTCACCTCATGAGGCCCGTACACGGTGGCCAGCGCCTTGGTGTTCCCCTGCTCTACATAGGCCGATCCGTCCGCCTGTTCGAACACCCCCATCCGGCACTGAATCTTCCGGAGCTCCACCGGCTTCCTCCCGTCCTGCCGGAACCCTTCATCGGAGAGCAGCTCCAGTCCCGCCATCACCGAGCACACACGTGTAGAGAACCCCAACTTCCGGACACACGCCTCACACTTCCGGGAAACTTCAGTAACTTCCGACAGGCTTCAGCCACTTCCGGTCTATCCTTTTCCCGTTTCTCGTTGATGTACTCGTCACTTCCGGTCTATCCTGTTCCCCTCCCGTAACTCTCTGATCTGCACCGCCTTTGCTCACATCCGGCCCATCTGTCACACACCCCTCCACTCACTGATTTCCTTGGTCGTCACTTCCGGTGGCGGTTCCCCAGCCTGTATGAAGGCAGAAGAGGGCGGGGTTTTTTTTTAATGTAAGAATAGTAGAACACAAAACCCTTTGGGGCAGGGGTCTTCAAACTACGGCCCTCCAGTTGTTCTGGAACTACAATTCCCATCATGCCTAGTCATGTCTGGGAATGTCGGTGTGTTGCAATGCCTCATGGGATGTGTAGTTCTGCAACAGCTGGAGGGCCGTAGTTTGAGGATCCCTGCTTTGGGGTGTGAGGCTCGGTTACATGGCGGGGGATTCCCTTTCGTATCTTTATCTGGAGAGGCAACAGGAAGTGAGATGGAATCCCACTTGTAGTTGTCACCAGCATAGGTGTCCCCGTTGGAAGGTTTTCTCTCACTTCCTGTTCTGGTGACAACTGTAATATGTTTCACTGCAGTATAAAAGGAGGAGAAAAGCACCCTGGATGGGACTCCTATAATCTGATGACTCTCACCGCTGCATCTTATTGTAAAATACAATGATCTTTACATACAGTGTGATTTCCTCCCCAGAATAGGGGAATAGAAGGACCTGGCTCATCTGGTGGCAGTCTGTCCCCCTTCCCCCCCCCCCCAGGAGAATAGGAGGACCTGGCTCACATGGTGGCAATATCTCCCCCCCCCCCCCCCCCAGGAGAATAGGAGGACCTGGCTCACATGGTGGCAATATCCCCCCCCCCCCCCAGGAGAATAGGAGGACCTGGCTCACATGGTGGCAATATCTCCCCCCCCCCCCCCCAGGAGAATAGGAGGACCTGGCTCACATGGTGGCAATATCTCCCCCCCCCCCCCCCAGGAGAATATGAGGACCTGGCTCACATGGTGGCAATTCCCCCCGCAGGAGAATAGGAGGACCTGGCTCACATGGTGGCAATTCCCCCCGCAGGAGAATAGGAGGACCTGGCTCACATGGTGGCAGTCTCCCACCCCCCCCCCCCAGGAGAATAGGAGGACCTGGCTCACATGGTGGCAATCTCCCCCCCCCAGGAGAATAGGAGGACCTGGCTCACATGGTGGCAATCTCCCCCCCCCCCAGGAGAATAGGAGGACCTGGCTCACATGGTGGCAATCTCCCCCCCCCCCAGGAGAATAGGAGGACCTGGCTCACATGGTGGCAGTCTGCCCCCCAGGAGAATAGGAGGACCTGGCTCACATGGTGGCAATCTCCCCCCCCCCCCAGGAGAATAGGAGGACCTGGCTCACATGGTGGCAGTCTGCCCCCCCCCCCCCCGAGGAGAATAGGAGGACCTGTCTCACATGGTGGCAATCCCCCCCCCCCCAAGAGAATAGGAGGACCTGGCTCACATGGTGGGAGTCTGCCCCCCCCCCCCCCCGAGGAGAATAGGAGGACCTGGCTCACATGGTGGCAATCTCCCCCCCCCCCCAGGAGAATAGGACAACCTGGCTCACATGGTGGCAATATCCCCCCCCCCCCAAGAGAAAAGGAGGACCTGCCTCGCCTTTTGGCAGTCTCCCCCCTCCCCCCCAGGAGAATAGGAGGACCTGGCTCACATGGTGGCAATCTCCCCCCCCCCCCCAGGAGAATAGGAGGACCTGGCTCACATGGTGGCAGACTGCCCCCCCCCCCCCCCCGAGGAGAATAGGAGGACCTGGCTCACATGGTGGCAGTCTGCCCCCCCCCCCCCCGAGGAGAATAGGAGGACCTGTCTCACATGGTGGCAATCCCCCCCCCCCCAAGAGAATAGGAGGACCTGGCTCACATGGTGGGAGTCTGCCCCCCCCCCCCGAGGAGAATAGGAGGACCTGGCTCACATGGTGGCAATATCCCCCCCCCCCCAAGAGAATAGGAGGACCTGCCTCGCATGGTGGCAGTCTCCCCCCACCCCCCCCAGGAGAATAGGAGGACATCATAGGGATGGGGGGAGCTCAGGATCCAGAAGAGAAGTGACATCATAGAGATGGGGGGGGGGGGCTCTCAGGATCCAGAAGAGAAGTGACATCATAGGGATGGGGGGAGCTCAGGATCCAGAAGAGGAGTGACACCATAGAGATGGGGGGGGGGGGGCTCTTAGGATCCAGAAGAGGAGTGGCATCATAGAGATGGGGGGGGGGGGGCTCTCAGGATCCAGAAGAGAAGTGACATCATAGGGATGGGGGGAGCTCAGGATCCAGAAGAGGAGTGACACCATAGAGATGGGGGGGGGGGGACTCTTAGGATCCAGAAGAGGAGTGGCATCATAGAGATGGGGGGCTCTCAGGATCCAGAAGAGGAGTGACATCATAGAGATGGGGGGGGGGTCTCAGGATCCAGAAGAGGAGTGACATCATAGAGATGGGGGAGCTCTCAGGATCCAGAAGAGGAGTGACATTATAAGGATGGGGGGTCTCAGGATCCAGAAGAGGAGTGACATCATAGGGATGGGGAGCTCTCAGGATACAGAAGAGGAGTGACATCATAGAAATGGGGGGCTCTCAGAATCCAGAAGAGGAGTGACGTCATAGAGATGGGGGGCTCTCAGGATCCAGAAGAGGAGTGACATCATAGAGATGGGGGGGGGGCTCTCAGGATCCAGAAGAGGAGTGACATCATAGGGATGGGGGGAGCGCAGGATCCAGAAGAGGAGTGACATCATAGAGATGGGGGGGGCTCTCAGGATCCAGAAGAGGAGTGACATCATAGAGATGGGGAGCTCTCAGGATACAGAGGAGGAGTGACATCATAGAAATGGGGGGCTCTCAGGATCCAGAAGAGGAGTGACGTCATAGAGATGGGGGGGCTCTCAGGATCCAGAAGAGGAGTGACATCATAGAGATGGGGGGGCTCTCAGGATCCAGAAGAGGAGTGACATCATAGGGATGGGGGAGCGCAGGATCCAGAAGAGGAGTGACATCATAGAGATGGGGGGGGCTCTCAGGATCCAGAAGAGGAGTGACATCATAGAGATGGGGGGGGCTCTCAGGATCCAGAAGAGGAGTGACATCATAGAGATGGGGGGGCTCTCAGGATCCAGAAGAGAAGTGACATCATAGAGATGGGGGGGGGCTCTCAGGATCCAGAAGAGAAGTGACATCATAGGGATGGGGGGAGCTCAGGATCCAGAAGAGGAGTGACACCATAGAGATGGGGGGGGGGCTCTTAGGATCCAGAAGAGGAGTGGCATCATAGAGATGGGGGGCTCTCAGGATCCAGAAGAGGAGTGACATCATAGAGATGGGGGGGGGTCTCAGGATCCAGAAGAGGAGTGACATCATAGAGATGGGGGAGCTCTCAGGATCCAGAAGAGGAGTGACATTATAAGGATGGGGGGTCTCAGGATCCAGAAGAGGAGTGACATCATAGGGATGGGGGGGCTCATGATCCAGAAGAGGAGTGACATCATAGAGATGGGGAGCTCTCAGGATACAGAGGAGGAGTGACATCATAGAAATGGGGGGGGCTCTCAGGATCCAGAAGAGGAGTGACGTCATAGAGATGGGGGGGCTCTCAGGATGCAGAAGAGGAGTGACATCATAGAGATGGGGGGGGGGGGCTCTCAGGATCCAGAAGAGGAGTGACATCATAGGGATGGGGGGAGCGCAGGATCCAGAAGAGGAGTGACATCATAGAGATGGGGGGGGGGCTCTCAGGATCCAGAAGAGGAGTGACATCATAGAGATGGGGGGGCTCTCAGGATCCAGAAGAGGAGTGACATTATAAAGATGGGGGGCTCTCAGGATCCAGAAGAGGAGTGACATCATAGGGATGGGGGGGAGCGCAGGATCCAGAAGAGGAGTGACATCATAAAGATGGTGGGGCTCTCAGGATCCAGAAGAGGAGTGACATCATAGGGATGGGGGGAGCGCAGGATCCAGAAGAGGAGTGACATCATAAAGATGGGGGGGGGCTCTCAGGATCCAGAAGAGGAGTGACATCATAGAGATAGGGGGCTCTTAGGATCCAGAAGAGGAGTGACATCATAGAGATGGGGGGGCTCTCAGGATCCAGAAGAGGAGTGACATTATAGAGATAGGGGGGGTCTCAGGATCCAGAAGAGGAGTGACATCATAGAAATGGGGAGCTCTCAGGATCCAGAAGAGGAGTGACATCATAGAGATGGGGGAGCTCTCAGGATCCAGAAGAGGAGTGACATCATAAAGATGGGGGAGCTCTCAGGATCCAGAAGAGGAGTGACATTATAAGGATGGGGGGTCTCAGGATCCAGAAGAGGATTGGCATCATAGAGATGGGGGGGGGGCTCTCAGGATCCAGAAGAGGAGTGACATCATAGAGATGGGGGGCCTCTCAGGATCCAGAAGAGGAGTGACATCATAGGGATGGGGGGGCTCATGATCCAGAAGAGGAGTGACACCATAGAGATGGGGGGGCTCTCAGGATCCAGAAGAGGAGTGGCATCATAGAGATGGGGGGGGCTCTCAGGATCCAGAAGAGGAGTGACATCATAGAGATGGGGGGCCTTTCAGGATCCAGAAGAGGAGTGACATCATAGCCTATGATGTCACTCCTCTTCTGGATCCTGAGAGGCCCCCCATCTCTATGATGTCACTCCTCTTCTGGATCATGAGCCCCCCATCCCTATGATTCATAGGGATGGGGGGCTCATGATCCAGAAGAGGAGTGACATCATAGAGATGGGGGGGCTCTCAGGATCCAGAAGAGGAGTGACATCATAGAGATGGGGGGGCTCTCAGGATCCAGAAGAGGAGTGACATCATAGAGATGGGGAGCTCTCAGGATCCAGAGGAGGAGTGACATCCTAGAAATGGGGGGCTCTCAGGATCCAGAAGAGGAGTGACATCATAGAGATGGGGGGGCTCTCAGGATCCAGAAGAGGAGTGACATCATAGAGATGGGGGGGCTCTCAGGATCCAGAAGAGGAGTGACATCATAGAGATGGGGAGCTCTCAGGATCCAGAGGAGGAGTGACATCCTAGAAATGGGGGGCTCTCAGGATCCAGAAGAGGAGTGGCATCATAGAGATGGGGGGGGCTTTCAGGATCCAGAAGAGGAGTGACATCATAGAGATGGGGGGCCTCTCAGGATCCAGAAGAGGAGTGACATCATAGCCTATGATGTCACTCCTCTTCTGGATCCTGAGAGGCCCCCCATCTCTATGATGTCACTCCTCTTCGGGCTCATGATCCAGAAGAGGAGTGACATCATAGAGATGGGGGGGCTCTCAGGATCCAGAAGAGGAGTGACATCATAGAGAAGGGGGGGCTCTCAGGATCCAGAAGAGGAGTGACATCATAGAGATGGGGAGCTCTCAGGATCCAGAGGAGGAGTGACATCCTAGAAATGGGGGGCTCTCAGGATCCAGAAGAGGAGTGACATCATAGAGATGGGGGGGCTCTCAGGATCCAGAAGAGGAGTGACATCATAGAGATGGGGGGGCTCTCATGATCCAGAAGAGGAGTGACATCATAGAAATGGGGGGCTCTTAGGATCCAGAAGAGGAGTGACATCATAGGGATGGGGAGCTCTCAGGATCCAGAAGAGGAGTGACATCATAGGGATGGGGAGCTCTCAGGATCCAGAAGAGGAGTGGCACCGATCTTGGATCCCTTCCAGCAACGATTGACCCCCTGCAACATAAGATGCCTCACTGGCAACAATAAATCCCACTGCAAAAATAGATCCCCTCCAGGAATCCCACCAGCAGCCAGCATTAATAGACCGTCCAGCAGCCAGCATTAATAGTCAGTCCAGCAGCCAGCATTAATAGACCCCCCAGCAGCCAGCATTAATAGACCCCCCAGCAGCCAGCATTAATAGACCCTCCAGCAGCCAGCATTAATAGACCATCCTGCAGCCAGCATTAATAGACCGTCCAGCAGCCAGCATTAATAGACCATCCAGCAGCCAGCATTAATAGACCCCCCAGCAGCCAGCATTAATAGATCCCCCAGCAACCAGCATTAATAGACCCCCCAGCAGCCAGCATTAATAGACCCCCCAGCAGCCAGCATTAATAGACCGTCCAGCAGCCAGCATTAATAGACCATCCAGCATTAATAGACCCCCCCAGCAGCCAGCATTAATAGATCCCCTCAGCAACCAGCATTAATAGACCGTCCAGCAGCCAGCATTAATAGACCGTCCAGCAGCCAGCATTAATAGACCGTCCAGCAGCCAGCATTAATAGACCCCCAGCAGTCAGCATTAATAGATCCCCCCAGCAACCAGCATTAATAGACCCCCCAGCAGCCAGCATTAATAGACCCCCCAGCAGCCAGCATTAATAGACCCCCCAGCAGCCAGCATTAATAGACACCCCAGCTGCCAGCATTAATAGACACCCCAGCTGCCAGCATTAATAGACCCCCCAGCAGCCAGCATTAATAGACCCCCCCAGCAACCAGCAATAATAGACCCCCCAGCAGCCAGCATTAATAGACCCCCAGCAGCCAGCATAAATAGACCCCCAGCAGCCAGCATAAATAGACCCCCCAGCAGCCAGCATTAATAGACCCCCAGCAGCCAGCATTAATAGACCCCCCAGCAGCCAGCATTAATAGACACCCCAGCAGCCAGCATTAATAGACCCCCCAGCAGCCAGCATTAATAGACCCCCCAGCAGCCAGCATTAATAGACCCCCCCAGCAACCAGCATTAATAGACCCCCCAGCAGCCAGCATTAATAGACACCCCAGCAGCCAGCATTAATAGACACCCCAGCATCAATTGACCCTCCAGCATTAATAGACCCTCCAGCAGCCAGCATTAATAGACCTTCCAGCAGCCAGCATTAATAGACCCCCCAGCATCAATAGACCCTCCAGCATTAATAGACCCTCCAGCAGTCAGCATTAATACACCTTCCAGCAGCCAGAATTAATAGACCCCCCCCAGCATTAATAGACCCTCCAGCATTAATAGACCCTCCAGCAGCCAGTATTAATAGACCCTCCAGCAGCCAGCATTAAGAGACCCTCCAGCAGCCAGCATTAATAGACCCCCCAGCAGCCAGCATTAATAGACCCTCTAGCAGCCAGCATTAATAGACCCCCCATCAGCCAGCATTAATAGATCCCCCAGCATCAATAGACCCTCCAGCATTAATAGACCCTCCAGCAGCCAGCATTAATAGACCCCCCCAGCAGCCAGCATTAATAGACCCTCCAGCAGCCAGCATTCATAGACCCTCTAGCAGCCAGCATTCATAGACCCTCCAGCAGCCAGCATTAATAGACCCCCCATCAGCCAGCATTAATAGACACCCCAGCAGCCAGCATTAATAGACCCTCCAGCAGCCAGCATTCATAGACCCCCCCAGCAGCCAGCATTAATAGACCCTCCTGCATTAATAGACCCCCCAGCAGCCAGAATTAATAGACCCCCCAGCAGCCAGCATTAATAGACCCTCCAGCAGCCAGTATTAATAGACCCCCCCAGCAGCCAGCATTAATAGACCCTCCTGCAGCCAGCAACAAAGACCCCCTCCCTCAACACTAGATCCACCCCAGCAATAATTGACCCCCAGCAAAATAAGACCCACCCCAGCAACAATAGTTCCCCAGGAATATATATGTGTAGCGCTAAAAATGACTAAGTACAAATCATATACAATCAATACCATACAATGTGAAAATAATGAAAATTGTAACACATACAACAATAATGAATTAATGTGCATAAATCATATATGCTCTTGCATGTAAATGGAGCGACAATGGAGTCCTCCTGACGCGTTTCGTGGTCAAAGCACATCGTGCCAAGGATCGTTCATCGTTTTTTAAATATCTGTCATTTAAAGCTTTTTTTGACCTCCGGTGGCATACGTCATCTTTGGTCAATGTGTTGCGGTAAGCCTGCCCTTTTCTCGGTGGTGGGATCGTCACGTTGAAGAAGTCACGCATTTACATCTATTCACTCATTCACTTGATTGACTCTTTGATGTTGATGGACTTTTTTCACTTCACATTTATTTGGTCATCATGTTTTGTCACTAATTAGCAGGTGTATCAGATCACTTGCATCGCGTGCCAGTCAGGCACATTGCTTGTTCCTCCCACTATGGCAAACCTCGGCACTCCAGATGTTTTGGAACTACATTTCCCATGATGCTCAGATATACTGCAGAGTGCCTGAGCATCATGGGAAATGTAGTTACAAAACATCTGGGATGTCAAGGTTCGCCATCACTGCACTTGAGGGACTCATATATGATTTATGCACATTAATTCATTATTGTTGTATGTGTTACAATTTTCATTATTATTCACATTGTATGGTATTTGATTTTTACTTAGTCATTTATAGCGCTACACATATATATTCCTGGGGAACTATTGTTGCTGGGGTGGGTCTTATTTTGCTGGGGGTCAATTATTGCTGGGGTGGATCTAGTGTTGAGGGAGGGGTCTTTGTTGCTGGCTGCAGGAGGGTAATTTTTAGCGCTACACATATATATTCCTTTGTTTTTCTGCTTTTTTTTGAATGAGCCGTGTCAGCAGCTACCATCCACACACATTTGGCAGCGCAGGGTATCCACTTTCCTTTTTCTAACAATAGTTCCCCCCACAAGTAACAGTAGACCCCCTTTCTACGCAAAAATTGACACCTCAACAACATAAGACCCACCCCCAGCAAATACAGGACTCCTTGCCATTACATACAGTACATTCAGTACTGGAGGTGCTGGAACTGTGTCCAGCCCCCCCCCCCCCCCGATTTCCTGCTGAAAAAAGCTTTGCCACTGTCCAGAATTGGCAGCACAGTCACAACCCCCAGCAGGGATAATAGCGCATCCAATACGGAGATCAGGGAACCCTTCCTACAACACAGATTTTTTATTTTTTTTTTGTCATTGTGCCAACGCCGTGATTTCCCCAAAACTTGCAACACATTTGTTTCCAATTATAATATCATTGGAGGTCCCCGCTGATCCCGTGAGGAGTTCTTCGGAAAATGTGGAGGAAGAATTACGGGCAGCCAATGAGCTCTTTTCAGAATTATCTTCTTCATTCTCAACTTTTACACTTGTCCGGAGCTCAAAAAGTGCAGATTTGCTACATAAAATTAAACATCTAGAAAAAATAAAGCCAAAAATGATACATTGTCTCTTGCAAGCTTTCCATTAAATATTGACAATATGCTCCTGTCATTGCCATGATTGTGTCTGTATTTCCAGTGCCAGGCCAACAGTGCCACCCCCCCCTTCCCCATTGTTGGTAAGCAGTTCCGGGTGCAATACCTCCACTGCACATTTAGGCAGGTGCAGTCTACTTTTCCCACTGCAGGTGGCGCTCTCCGCAGCAGCACTGTTGTTGAAGAGCAAGTCAAGAGGAAAAGGGTTCCTCTATGGTTTTCTGGGTATCAGGGAAATAGACGCGGGCGCACTGAATAGGCACATGGGCGTGCGCAATGGTGCGATGATTGCCCAGCCTATTTAAACCCGCTGCTGACACTGGCGCATGGCTGGTGTATCTTCAGCTTGTCCTGCATTCCTGAGTCCAGTGTTCTCTGCTGTTCCTCAGGGCCGATCCTAGGCAGGGTGCAGGGGGTGCTCCGCACCCAGGCGCTGCAGAGGTGGCGAAGCTCCAAAGTGCTCCCCTCCCTCCTCCTAGTCAGTGTCCAGAGGCGGAGCGCATGTAGATGGTGCTGCGGTTCCCCATCCCGCTTGCTCTCTCCGCTGGCAACTAACAAGAGCGCATACCCAGAATCCGGGCTGGGTACCGCAGCGGAGCCTAGTACTGGAACAGGTTCCGGTACTAGGCTCCACTTATTGCTTCTGTCCCGTGTGCATGGAGCAGTCTCCTGTCTGCCCCGCCCCCTCTGTGTGTGTCGGCTCTTTTCCCATAGGCGGTGTGATAAGAGGCTTCTGGGTTGGCCGGAGCTGCTGCCAATCATCCCGTGCACTCCAAGAAATGCCACCCTCCAAGTAACCAAAGATGCCACGTATGCCCCGCCCCCTGTAATGTGCTTCTTCTCCCAGCGTGCCTGAGCAACAGGGATCTATTGGACAAGTACTGATCTATGGCAACACCTGATATGGGGTCTCTGATGGGGGACACCTGCTGCGGGAGGGCTCTGATGGGGGGCACCTGCTGTGGGGGGGCTCTGATGGGGGGCACCTGCTGTGCGGGGGCTCTGATGGGTGGCACTTGTTGTGGGGAGCATCTCTGTGTTTGAGTCGTAGCCATTTGCAAAGGGGAGCAGTTAGTAAGATGACCACGCCCATGTAGGGGTGCCAGAAATATTTTTGCACCCAGGCGTCTGTGACCCTAGGATCGGCCCTGCTGTTCCTGATCTGTGTACTGACCCGGCTTGCCCTGACCTGAACCTTCTGACCTTCTGGCTTGATCCTTGGCTTGCACCTGACTTCTCTCCGCCTGCTTCCTGCATCTGATCCCGGCCTGGCTACTGGACTTGTTTATATTGCTCCCCGAACTTGACTCTGATTCTGGACTGATTTCCTGTGTTGACCCCTGGCTTGGCTCCCGACTCCACTATCTAGTCTGCCCTCCGGTTCCTGCTTCCTGGACCACCCATGCACATCTATCTCCAGTTCCAGCTTCCCGAAACCCGTGCTTCTATGGGTACCACACCTGCTGTATCACCTTCAGTGGTATGCTGTCCCATGTTAAACGGTAATTTCTACTTTGACTTTGGGGACCTGGTACCAGCCGGTCTTAGTTCTAGACCCGGAACTTGGCACACATGTAGTCCCCTTTTTCTCCTCTACAAGTGTGCAAAGTTTGTTGTCTGGGGGACCTACGGCAGGGGAGCACCAATTTTTCAAAGCCGGGCACCCCTTCCATAGACTCCCATGTTAAACGTCAGTCTAGTCATGGACACAGTGATGCATGGGCACAGTGAGGCATGGGCACAGTGAGGCATGGACACAGTGATGTATGGGCACAGTGACGTATGGGCACAGTGAGGCATGGGCACAGTGAGGCATGGACACAGTGGGGCATGGGCACAGTGGGGCATGGACACAGTGGGGCATGGACACAGTGGGGCATGGACACAGTGGGGCATGGACACAGTGGGCCCTTTGGCACAGTGAGGCATGGACACAGTGAGGCATGGACACAGTGAGGCATGGACACAGTGAGGCATGGACACAGTGAGGCATGGACACAGTGAGGCATGGGAACAGTGGGGCATGGACACAGTGGGGCATGGACACAGTGGGGCATGGACACAGTGGGGCATGGGCACAGTGAGACATGAGCACAGTGAGGCATGGGCACAGTGGGGCATGGGCACAGTGGGGCATGGGCACAGTGGGGCATGGGCACAGTGGGGCATGGGCACAGTGAGGCATGGACACAGTGAGGCATGGACACAGTGAGGCATGGGAACAGTGAGGCATGGGCACAGTGAGGCATGGGCACAGTGAGGCATGGGCACAGTGAGGCATGCAGATGGACACCCTAGGCTTATACTCGAGTCAATACATTTTCCCAGTTTTGTGGTAAAATTAGGTGCCTCGGCTTATATTCAGGTCGGCTTATACTCGAGTATATACAGTATATGTGTTTGTTATTCCAATAAAAATTCAATTTTTTATAAATATTGTTTATTTTGACTATATCGTCCTTAGCGCGGCTGAAGACAGTAGGTGGCGGCGATGAAATATGCGATCGGTTTGCGTTCGCCTCCGATATTTATAGCAGGAGCCACGGGGGAATTGTGCGATTTGTAAATGAAATTTATATTATTCCTGCGTGTCAGGAGACAAAATGCAGGGGACCGTTGGCTCATTATTATTTGGCTCCTAATAGGACGTTACACGGAGCTATAAATAGCCTGCGATGACACCGGGCCGCGCTGCGCCAGAAATAGGAATGCGATTATTATTCTGTGTTTACACAAAACGCGCTTCACTATGGATAGAGAACCAGTGGAGACCGGAACGAACCCGAGCACATCGCCCGAGGACAGACTCTACTAATCAGTCACTGACCCACATCGAAGACCTCGGGGGCTACTCTTCCTTTCCAGGCGTGTATTACTATTTTTCAGGCCAGGAGATAGGAAGAGATTAACCCCTTCAGTACTGGAGACACTCACCCCCTTCCTGCCTGGACTATTCTCAGCTTTCACAATTTGAATGACAATTGCGCGGTCGTGCTACACTGTACCTATTTGATATTTTTTTGCATTTTATTCCCACAGATAAAGATTTCTTTTGGTGGTATTTAATCAATTTAATCAATAATTTTTGCACATAGCGCTACTATTTTGTTCATTCAGAATTGTTTACATGGTATTTAATCACCACTGGGGTTTTAATTTTTTGCTAATTATATGAAAAAATTATATAAAAAAAAAAATCTTTATTTCCGTTATAATTTTTTTGCTAAATAATCTTTTGTCATAAATTTTGACCATATTGTTTTCTGCTACATTTCTTTGTTGAAAATCTCCCAAAATCAGTGTATATTATTTATCTATTTACCAACCGACCGCCAGTTGGCGTGGATGCGCAAATCACTGCCATTGCGCCAAGTGTTTTTTTTTATCGTCTTCATTTAGGGAGTATTGCGCCGATCTGATTGCGCCTAGGTAGCGTACGGCATGCCGCACATAGGAGGGCTCTCTCTGCTATGTGAGTGGCACTTCATATACAGAACACTACACATGTGCACTGCCGAAAAATTTAGTTTTATTATTTTTTTTTGCTTTTTCCGAAAATTTGAAAAATGTGTTTTATTAGTTTTTTTTTCATTTATTTTTTCCTTTTTTCGGAAATTCGAAAATTCGGAATTCATAAATGCAAAAATTTCGAATTTTCGAATTCCCGAAAAAGCAAAAAACGGAAAAAAAAAAACAAATTTTCGGAAATTCAACAAATTATGAATTTTCAAATGTTAGATTTTCAAATTTTTGATTTTTCGAATTTTGCAATTTCGCATTTTCTTTTCTTTCCCATGCAGAATCCCTTTGCCTGCTGTCAATGGAAATAGGTCCTGAAGAAGCGACAGCGAAACGTTGACCTTATTTGACTCGGCAGTAATAGGGAATATACTGTATACATACCTTATATATATTCGGTTATAATAAAAAAAAAATGTGCTGAAAAACTTGGCTTATACTCGAGTATATACGGTAAGTACCGGACTGTTCTCTGACTCTGGAGTGATTGTGACAATTTGGTGTGCCTGGCTGCGCAGGGTGGGGTATCCCAGTTACTTGCGGCCCTTAAGGGGAATGCGCTACACTCTGAAGGTACCCTATGGTTCCACAGAATCCCTGGTTGTGTGCAGGCCTGGATTTGCTCTCCCTGCTGCCCCAAGGCCTGGTTCCGCAATGTACCCCCTCCCCACCAACCGAACCACCCCCCCCCCCCCCAAATCAACAGGGAATGGCAACCAGATGGCAGGGGTGGCACGGTTAGTTAAAAATTTTTTTTTTTTTTACTTTTTTTTTATTTGTAGCTTGTTGTTGACTTTTTTGTATAATTTTCTTATTATTTTTAATAATTTTTTTTTTATTCTTTAGTTTTTAACCATTTTTTTTTTCACTTAACTTTATTGCTATTAGCAATTGGAGGTGACAGGTTCTCTTTATTGACCCTGTCACCTCGAAAAACAGGAGTCCTAGCACTGTGCTAGAACTCCTGTCACAGCTGAGATGGGAAGAGCACAACTCACCCCTCTGACTGTGTACATTGGCGGCAGGGACAGGAGACTCCATGCCGCTGCCGCCCCCTCAGCGCCCTGCCGCCCCAAGGCCTGGCCTCGGTGACCTTGTGGGAAATCCGGGCCTGGCTGTGTGTAGTGTGTGTGTTTTTTTTAGCTATGCATTCAGCTCTCTGACCAGTGCCACAGTTTTGGGGTACGAATGCTGGAAATGACAGAGAGACTCACACGACAATAAAATACAAGACAAAGCCGTAGCATGCGTATAACACTTTATTTCACAGAGCATTCCCTTTACAAAAAGTCAGCCCGCTTCACATTTCCTGGAGACGGCACAGTGTTGGTAGAAGTGGTAGTTATGGCAGTGGTAATCTGCAGCCTTCATTTGCCGACCACGCGCCACCGCAACCCGTGATCTCTATTCATATACATTCAAAAGAAAAAAAACTTTGTACAGTGCTAAAGTGAATATATTTGTCAGTTTCTTTCCTTAATTTGCAGTATAACGTATTAAAGTGCAGCTTCGGAAAACGCAGAAAAAAGGCAAAATCTTCACACGGTCTATGCCTAATTGCAGATTGATGGTCGGGGGCCCATGTAGTGAACTTTTCATTATGCGCCCCCGTAACTCAGGCCAAGTGAGGTACTGCAGGCCTATTTTCGGCTCTGCTCAGCTTCTGCACCCCCGTACCTCAGGCCTAATGAGGTACTGCAGGCCTATTTAACCACTTGAGTTCCGGGGCCATTGTCAAAAGACGGCCTCACGGTGGCTCTGAAAATCCAACAGGACGTCATATGACGTCCTGGATTCCTACGTCCACCGGCGGCAGCACGCACGCTCCTGTTTGCGGCACGCGCGCGCCCGGCACGTCCACGACAATGACAGAGCAGGGACAGAGAGACACAGAGCTCTACGTCCTGTCAGGAGAGAGGAGACCGATCTGTGTCCCTTGTACATAGGGACACAATCGGTCACCTCCCCGATGACCGCATTTAAAAAAAAAAAAAAATTTCCCCCTCAGTTTAGGTCGATACGTATTCTTCTACATATTTTTGGTAAAAAAAAATCGCAATAAGCGACTGGTAATGGGTCTGGGACTGGCCATAATGTCCCAATAAAAATCGCAGATCGCCGCCATTACTAGTAAAAAAATAAAATAATAAAAAATAATAATTCTGTCTCATATTTTGTAGGCGCTATAAAAAAGTTATAGCGCCTACAAAATATGGGACAGAATTATTATTTTGTATTCTTTTATTTTTTTACTAGTAATGGCGGCGATCTGCGATTTTTATTGGGACATTATGGCCAGTCCCAGACCCATTACCAGTCGCTTATTGCGATTTTTTTTACCAAAAATATGTAGAAGAATACGTATCGACCTAAACTGAGGGGAAAAATGTTTTTTTTTTTTAAAATGTGCTATTTATTATAGCAACAAGTAAAAAATATTGAATTTTTTCAAAATTCTCGCTCTATTTTTGTTTATAGCGCAAAAAATAAAAACCACCAAAAGAAAGCTCTATTTGTGGGGAAAAAAGGACGCCAATTTTGTTTGGGAGCCACGTCGCACGACCGCGCAATTGTCATTTAAATCGACGCAGTGCCGGAAGCTGAAATTTCACCTGGGCAGGAGGGGGGTGTAGGTGCCCAGTAAGCAAGTGGTTAACTTGAATTCTGCTGGTCAACACTCGCAAACCAAGTCAGAATAAAAAAAAAAAGTTGCTAGCAAATCAAAACGCTCTTAAACCAAGTTACTCTTAAACCAAGGTTAAACTGTATATGTGAGCCCTACGCGTTTCGCCACTAGGCTTCCTGCCAGGTATATATCTCTGCAAGTCTCTATGCCTACACATTTCCTGATCGTTTGTCTAGACAATTCTGACAGCAAAAGTCCGACGGAGCGTACACACGGTCGGATTTTCCGACCAAAAAGCTCACATTGGACTTTTCTTGTCGGAATTTCCGACCGTGTGTACGGGGGCATAAGAGGCACGTGCCTCTTATGCCCCCGTACACACGGTCGGAAATTCCGACAAGAAAAGTCCGATGTGAGCTTTTTGGTCGGAAAATCCGACCGTGTTTACACTCCGTCGGACTTTTGCTGTCAGAAGTTTCGCCAACAAAAGATTGAGAGCTGGTTCTCAAATTTTTCCGACTGAAAGAAATTCCTCTCGGAAATTCCGTTCACCTGTAACAATTCCGACGTGTGCTTGGGAACAATTCGACGCATTGTCAGAAGCATCGAACTTCATTTTTCTCGGCTCGTCGTCGTGTTGCACGTCACCGCGTTCTTGACGGTTGAAAGTTCAGAGAACTTTTGTGTGACCGTGTGTATTCAAGCCAAACTTGAGCGGAATTCCGTCGGAAAAACCATCCAAGAAAAAATCCGATCGTGTGTACGCGACATAAGATATGTATGTCATTATTTTAATTATAAATAGATCTGTTTTATCCCTAGATAGTGAGAACTGTTTTCTCTTTCTTATAACCAACGAATCCCAAATGTGTCCTGACAAAGCCTAACGGCGAAACACGTTGACGCACTAGGGCTCACATCATACACTATGTAGGTATTTTTTTTTTAAACCACTTAACCACCTAACGCCGATATACGTCGGCAGAATGGCACGGCTGGGCACAATCACGTACCTGTACGTGTGCCTTTACGTGCCCAGCCGCGGATCGCAGGCGCGTGCCCGCGACCCAGTCCGAAGCTCCATGACCACTGCCTTGGGACCCGCGGACCCAATCGCCGCCGGAGTCCCACGATCGGTCACAGGAGCTGAAGAACGGGGAGAGGTGAGTGTAAACACGGCTTCCCCGTTCTACATTGTGGCGCTGTCAGTGATCGTCTGTTCCCTGATATAGGGAAAGACGATCAGTGACGTCACACGTCCAGCCCTGCCCCCCTACAGTTAGAAACACAAATGAGGTCACACTCAAACTACTAGGGGGCACTGTATTGGGTAACCCCTTCACTGCCAGTGTCATTTTCACAGTAATCAGTGCATTTTTATTGCACTTTTCGCTGTGAAAATGACAATGGTCCCAAAAATGTGTCAAGATGGTCCGATGTGTCCGCCATAATATCACAGTCATGAAAAAAAAAAAACGCCGATTGCCGATATTAGTAGTAAAAAAATAAATAAAATAAAAATGCCGTAATACTATCCCCTATTTTGTAAACGCTATAAATTGTGCGCAAACCAATCGATAAACGCTTCTTTCGTTTTTGTTTTTTTTATCTAAAAATATATAGAAGAATACGTATCGGCCTAAACTGAGGAAAAAAAATTTTTTTTATATATTTTTGGGGGGTATTTTTTATAGCAATAAGTAAAAAATATTGTTTTTTTTTCAGAATTGTCGCTCTATTTTTGTTTATAGCGCAAAAAAAAAAAAACCGCAGAGGTGATCAAATACCACCAAAAGAAATCTCTATTTGTGGGGAAAAAAGGACGCCAATTTTGTTTGGGAGACACGTCGCACGACCGCGCAATTGTCAGTTAAAGCGACGCAGTGCCGAATTGCAAAATAGGGGCCGGGTCCTTGACCTGCCTAATGGTCCGGGGCTGAAGTGGTTAATGTCCCTTTTTTTTTTTTTTTTTTTACACTATTGTATGTTTCCGTTTCAATAAATATCATTATTTTTCTATATCCTTATCGTTTACCTGGGATGACCTGCGGTCACCTTTTTAGGACCCTCTTTTTTCGTATTCCCATCATGGGATAATATCCCACGATGGGAATACGAAAAAAGAGGGTCCCAAAAAGGTGACCCCAGGTAAACGATAAGGATATAGAAAAATAATGATATTTATCCCGATAGGGGGAGGGGTCTGCAATTAGCAAACAGTGATAGATTTTGCCGATCCTGTTACCATAGGTATGATACATTGTGACACACGAGTAAAGCAAAATAAAAAAAATATATAAAAAAATAAAAAATAAACACCGAAAATCGGATTTCCCGGGATTCTGCCAATCACAGAAATTCCTTCATCTCTACTCTTAGCTTGAGACAGAAAAGGGGAGGGGCTGGTGGGCGGAGCCAATCCCGATCCCTTAACTTCATCAATGACCCAAGGATCCTGTTATCTTCAGACTCTACGCATTTCAAAAGATAACATTTCCAAGCAACCAAAATATTAAAAGCGGAACTCCAGGCAAATAATAATAAAAATAAAATCCCTTAGTTCTTGTAAATATTCACACAAAAAAAAGTTATTTAACATATTTTTTAAATATTAGCAAAAAAAAAATGCCAGAAATGTACAGTATGTGATTTCCTCCTAAAACCCCGGCATTGAGGAAACCGGACTGGAACGGTTCTGCCCAGGGCTGTCTTAATGAGAGGGCACACCTGGGCACTGTCCAGGGGCCCCCGCTGCATGGGGGGGGCCCTGCACTATCCCCAAAGCAGCTTGTCCTTCAGCCCCTCGCTGCCCGAAATTGGGGGCCCATTGATGGCACTGAGAGTGATAGATACACAGGGGGGGCAGTCTGCCTCCTACCTACTTGATGTCTGTTTACCTGCACTGTCATCGCTGTAGGGGCCCCAGAGCCCAGGGGGCCGTGATGCTATTAAGATGGCCCTGGTTCTACCTGCCAGACTCTTCCATTGTCCGGGATGGAGATGAAGCCCCATTAATATGACCCATGATAAATTTAAGGGTTTCCCTCAAGTCCCTTTTTTTTAACATGAATAGTGAGAGATTGGAACCCCTGTAAGTCCTGTGCCCCCCTCTCCCCCCCCCCATCATACGTAAGAAAAAGGAGGAAACCCAACACGTTTCGGGGCCTCGGATCCTCCACACCGCATGAACTGCCAGTGGAAGAATTTCAATACAAATCAGTGGAGTCCGGCCACGTCTGAGATCATACAATACACAAGCCCCTATGAGAGACGAGGATCCAAACCATCGAAACGCGTTGGGTTTCTCCCTACTGACTATTTATTAAGACACCCGTTTAGACCCTTTGACCAGTGGGGCGGGGCTCTTACTGCTTCTTGCATAGTTGGACTTTTTTCAAGACAGCCCTACCCCCCCCCCCCTTTGGAGGTGTTCTGGTATATATACTATGAGTGACTTCACCGAAGCAATGAGATGGTCTATTGTACGAGTCTCTAAACGTTATAATGTTTTCAGGATTCAGGGGGGCCAGTGGGGAGTAAAAGATGCTCCGGCGTCAGTGGGAGTTTAAACCATGTGACCCATTATTTGTATCAGTGATAGGAATAGTGCCCCATCATTGGTATCAGTGGGAGGAAGTTTCCCATCATTGGTGGCAGTGGGAGGAATAGTGTCACATTATTGGTGTCAGTGGGAGGACTAGAGCCCCATCATTGGTGGCAGTGGGAGGAATAGTGTCCCATCATTGGTGGCAGTGGAAGGAATAGTGTCTCATCATTGGTGTCAGTGGGAGGAATAGAGCCCCATCATTGGTGTCAGTGGAAGGAATAGTGTCTCATCATTGGTGTCAGTGGGAGGAATAATACCCCATCATTGGTATCAGTGGGAGGAATAGAGCCCCATCATTGATGTCAGTGGAAGGAATAGTGTCTCATCATTGGTGTCAGTGGGAGGAATAGAGCCCCATCATTGGTGGCAGTGGGAGGAATAGTGTCCCATCATTGGTGGCAGTGGGAGGAATAGTGTCCCATCATTGGTGGCAGTGGGAGGAATAGTGTCCCATCATTGGTGGCAGTGGGAGGAATAGAGCCCCATCATTGGTGTCAGTGGGAGGAATAGAGCCCCATCATTGGTGGCAGTGGGAGGAATAGAGCCCCATCATTGGTGTCAGTGAGAGGAATAGTGCCCCATCATTGGTGTCAGTGGGAAGAATAGTGTCCCATCATTGGTGTCAGTGGGAGGAAGAGTGTCCCATCATTGCTATCAGTGGGAGGAATAGTGTCCCATCATTGGTGTCAGTGGGAAGAATAGTGTCCCATCATTGGTGTCAGTGGGAGGAATAGTGTCCCATCATTGGTGTCAGTGGGAGGAATAGTGTCCCATCATTGGTGTCAGTGGGAGGAATAGTGTCCCATCATTGGTGTCAGTGGGAGGAATAGTGTCCCATCATTGGTGTCAGTGGGAGGAATAGTGTCCCATCATTGGTGTCAGTGGGAGGACTAGTGTCCCTTTATTGGTGTCAGTGGGAGGACTAGTGTCCCATCATTGGTGTCGGTGGGAGGAATAGTGTCCCCTCATTGGTGTCAGTGGGAGGAATAGTGTCCCATCATTGGTATCAGTGGGAGGAATAGTGCCCCATCATTGGTGTCATTGGGAGGAATAGTGTCCCCTCATTGGTGTCAGTGGGAGGAATAGTGTCCCCTCATTGGTGTCAGTGGGAGGAATAGTGACCAACCCTTGGTGTCAATGGGAGGAATAGTCCCCCAAGGGCCAGATAAAGGCAAGCAAAGGGCCACATCCCCGCCCCTGGGTCTCTAGATGCTAATAACAGAATCCCTGGGTATGTACCCCCCCCCCCTCTATCTAACCATTGTACGAATTTATCCGAAGTTATAAATGACCAGAAATAACGGATGCCGCATCTAATCAAATGGAACAAATGAATAATAATAAACACTTTTTATTATTATCTATTAATTTATTCTGTTCCATTAGTTTAGATGTGACATTTGTTATTTCGGGTAATTTATAACTTCGGATAAATTCGTATTCATTACGTTCACTAACAGCCAAATTTAAAAGGAAATTCCAATACCTGTAATTTAATAGTTAGTTATTCTTTTGAATTTTCAGATTTTCTTTCTTATTTACGAATTTACTAATTTTTAACATCATAACGAATGACCCGAAAAACAAACAACAAAAGAAACAAAAATGAAAAGAAACACATTTTTCGTCAGTGCACATGTCTACAGCAGACACGTGCAGGATAAAAAAAAAACGTTTTGTTTCGTTACGTTTTAATTCACTATTTACATAAATTAGTTTAGTTAAAATTAGGTTCATTCGTTCAATTCGTTTTCGGGATTCGTTTGGTTTATTCGTTTTCCAATTGATACGAAAAGTTTTCAAATCAATCTTGAATAGATTTCGAATGTGAAAATGTTTCGTATTTGACATTTTTTCGAATTTAAAAAGCTTTCGAATTCAAATAGTTTTCCAATTTCCAAAGAGAATAAAAAAGTAGAATAGAAAATAAAGGATTAGAATAGAAAAAAATACTATGGGCCAGATCCACAAAGCATTACGCCGGTGGGCCAGATTCTCAGCTGAGATACCCCGTCGTATCGCAGTTTTTTTCAATGGGTATCTATGCGCCTGATTCTTAGAATCACTTACGCATAGATACACTAAAGATCTGACAGGTGTAAAACAATTACACCGTCGGATCTAAGATGTAATGACAGCGCCGGCCGCTAGGTGGCCTTTACTTTGTTTTCTCATTTGCCTATGCAAATGAGCCTAATACGCCGATTCCCGAACGCTTTTGCGACGCCGCAACGTAGTTTACGTAGGTTGCGTACGCGTAAGGTTACCCCTGCTGTATGAGGGGTATGTTTCCGAAGTGCCGTCGTTGCCATGTTAAGTATGGCGTCGGGTCAGCGTCGTCTTTTTCCGTCGGTTACGTCGTTTTACTAAGTCGTTCGCGAATAGGGAATTGCGTAAGTGACGATCACGTCGTTTTGACGTCGGTTTCAACAACGCTTTCTGGAGCATGCGAACTGGGCTTTTTTTGACGCGGGGGCGCGCTTAATTTAAATACAGCACGCCCCCCCCCTCCTTCAGTATTTGCCTTACGACGCCGCATTTACGCTACGCCACCGAAAATAACGGAGCAAGTGCTTTGAGAATACGGCACTTGCTCCAGTAATTTGCGTAGACGTAGTGTAAATGCAATACGATACGCTACGCCGCCAGATACGCCATTTTTTGAGAATCTGGCATAATTCTAATTTCAGGCCGACGTATCTTTGTTTTGTATCCACAAAACATGATACGCCGGAATGACGCTAAGAGACGACTGGCGTGAGTATATTACGCCGTCGTATCTTAGTTGTAGTCTTACGCTGGACACTAAGGGCGCTCCCATCGTTGAATATGGGACACGCCCGCCGCGCGGGCGGCCAACGTATGTGGATTTGACCCATTGTTTTTTCTATTTTATTCCTTTATTTTCTATTCTATTTTATTATTTTTGGAAATTGGAAATCTATTCAAAATTCGAAAACTTTTTGAGTTTCCAAAAATAATACAATAGAATAGAAAATAAAGGAATAGAATAGAAAAAATATATATATGTATATATTTTTGTATTCTATTTTATTCTTTTTGGAAATTGGAAAACTATTCAAATTCAAAAACTTTTTGAATCTCCAAAAGTAATAAAATAGAACAGAAAATAAAGGAATAGAATAGAAAAAAAATATATTACATTTGAAAACTATTTGAAAACGATTCAAAAACTATTGGCCCAAATTCGAATTTCGTTATTTGGGATTTGGTACTATTCTAATTCAGAAATTCGGATAACGAAGTATGAAATTGTCAAAAATGTCTTGGTGTCCTGACGCCTTAAGAGTTCCCTTCACTGGAACTAAAGGGGCCAAGCTCAACCCCTGAGGGGGCAAAGCCCAACCCCTGAGGGGGCAAAGCCCAACCCCTGAGGGGGCAAAGCCCACACCATAATCCCGCCTCCACCAAATGATCTGTCTGCCGAGAACACAGCCTGAAAACTGGATTTTTGCCCCTTTCGCTCAGATTGAATTCACACACAGACCTGATAGACGTACAGATCTGTGAGGAACCTTCGTGTGATCAGAGGAACCCGTGCTGAGAAACACAAACCATCTGCCATTGCTGGTCTCACCCTGAAAATGTAGTTGACCCGGCTGCCAAGCTGGCCCTCTGGTTTCAGTGTTTTCTGAGATACTGGCCTACAAGGATTATACAGATCAGGAGGAGGTATTACTTCAATTGCTGCATGCTTGTTCCAGGTCAGTGACAGCCAGGGCACTAGCATTTTTGGGAAGATGACCAGTGGCAGCCTATGTATTTCTCGACGTTATGGTTACGACCATTGAAGCCAGAGAACTGAATGTTTCCAGTAACCAAAGCCAAGACCGTTTTTATTTTAGTTCTGGATAGAGATTACGGAAGGGTTAGATCAGCTGTTGGCAATTTACAAGGTGTAAGAGGCCTTAAATGTGGCCCCTGAGGGCCAAATATAATATCTACTACTATGCTGCAGAAGACTCTCATAGACTGGAATAGTCATAGACTGTTCTACAGAAGAGGTTTGAGATGGGACTTGTACTGAAGGAGACAGTCAGAGACTTGGGGACATGCTACATGAGACTGCTAGGGAACACTTTCTGTTACAACTCAAATCTCCCTCTATCGACTGCTGGGGCCTGAGGGCCAGACTGCAAACACCAAAGGGCCCCTGGGCTGCAGTGGGGTAGAACCTTTGGGCGTCAAGAACACTATTTAAAGTCACCCTGCCAACTCTCGATATCCTAGGTACCTACCCCTCTATTGAGGTTCCCCATTGGTGCCATCACACTCAAATCTCCCTCTACTGACTGCGGGGACCTGAGGGCCCCACTGCAAACACCAAAAGGCTGCATGAGGCCCCTGGGCTCTAGGTTGGACATCAGTGGATTAGAACCTCTGGGCGTCAAGAACACTATTTAAAGCCATCCCACCAAGTCTTGAGGTACCTTTCCGCTCTATTGAGGTTCCCAAATGGTGCCATCACACTCAAATCTCCATCTACTGACTGCGGGGACCTGAGGGCCACACTGCAAACACCAAAGGGCTGCATGTGGCCCCTGGGCTCTAGGTTGGACATCAGTGGAGTAGAACCTTTGGGCGTCAAGAACACTAAAGCCCACCAAGTCTTGAGGTACCTTCCCCTTCTATTGAGGTTCCCCATTGGTGCCATCACACTGAAATCCCCCTCTACTGACTGCTGGGGCCTGGGGGCCACACTGTAAACACCAAAGGGCCCCTGGGCTGCATGTTGGACATCAGTGGGGTAGAGAACTTTTGGGGCATCAACGACACTTTTAAAGCCATCCCGCCAACTCTCCATATCCTAGGTACCCACCCCTCTATTGAGGTTCCCCATTGGTGCCATCACACTCAAATCTCCATCTACTGACTGCTGGGTCCTGAGGGCCACACTGCAAACACCAAAGGGCCCCTGGGCTGCATGTTGGACATCAGTGGGGTAGAACTTTTGGGGCGTCAAGGACACTATTTAAAGCCATCCCGCCAACTCTCCATATCCTTGGTACCCACCCCTCTATTGAGGTTCCCCATTGGTGCCATCACACTCCAATCTCCCTCTACTGACTGCGGGGACCTGAGGGCCACACTGCAAACACCAAAGGGCTGCATGTGGCCCTGGGCTCTAGGTTGGACATCAGTGGAGTAGAACCTCTGGGCGTCAAGAACACTATTTAAAGCCATCCCACCAAGTCTTGAGGTACCTTCCCCTTCTATTGAGGTTCCCCATTGGTGCCATCACACTCAAATCCCCCTCTACTGACTGCTGGGGCCTGGGGGCCACACTGCAAACACCAAAGGCCCCTGGGCTGCATGTTGGACATCAGTGGGGTAGAACTTTTGGGGCGTCAAGGACACTATTTAAAGCCATCCCGCCAACTCTCCATATTCTAGGTACCCACCCCTCTATTGAGGTTCCCCATTGGTGCCATCACACTCCAATCTCCCTCTACTGACTGCGGGGACCTGAGGGCCACACTGCAAACACCAAAGGGCTGCATGTGGCCCCTGGGCTCTAGGTTGGACATCAGTGGAGTAGAACCTTTGGGCGTCAAGAACACTAAAGCCCACCAAGTCTTGAGGTACCTACCCCTTCTATTGAGGTTCCCCATTGGTGCCATCACACTCAAATCCCCCTCTACTGACTGCTGGGGCCTGGGGGTCACACTGCAAACACCAAAGGCCCCTGGGCTGCAGGTTGGACATCAGTGGGGTAGAACTTTTGGGGCGTCAAGGACACTATTTAAAAGCCATCCCGCCAACTCTCAATATCCTAGGTACCTACCCCTCTATTGAGGTTCCACATTGGTGCCATCACACTCAAATCTCCCTCTACTGACTGCGGGGACCTGAGGGCCCACACTGCAAACACCAAAGGGCTGCATGTGGCCCCTGGGCTCTAGGTTGGACATCAGTGGAGTAGAACCTCTGGGCGTCAAGAACACTATTTAAAGCCATCCCACCAAGTCTTGAGGTACCTTCCCCTTCTATTGAGGTTCCCCATTGGTGCCATCACACTCAAATCCCCCTCTACTGACTGCTGGGGCCTGGGGGCCACACTGCAAACACCAAAGGGCCCCTGGGCTGCATGTTGGACATCAGTGGGGTAGAACTTTTGGGGCGTCAAGGACACTATTTAAAGCCATCCCGCCAACTCTCCATATCCTTGGTACCCACCCCTCTATTGAGGTTCCCCATTGGTGCCATCACACTCCAATCTCCCTCTACTGACTGCGGGGACCTGAGGGCCACACTGCAAACACCAAAGGGCTGCATGTGGCCCCTGGGCTCTAGGTTGGACATCAGTGGAGTAGAACCTTTGGGCGTCAAGAACACTAAAGCCCACCAAGTCTTGAGGTACCTACCCCTTCTATTGAGGTTCCCCATTGGTGCCATCACACTCAAATCCCCCTCTACTGACTGCTGGGGCCTGGGGGTCACACTGCAAACACCAAAGGGCCCCTGGCTGCAGGTTGGACATCAGTGGGGTAGAACTTTTGGGCGTCAAGGACACTATTTAAAGCCATCCCGCCAACTCTCAATATCCTAGGTACCTACCCCTCTATTGAGGTTCCACATTGGTGCCATCACACTCAAATCTCCCTCTACTGACTGCGGGGACCTGAGGGCCACACTGCAAACACCAAAGGGCTGCATGTGGCCCCTGGGCTCTAGGTTGGACATCAGTGGAGTAGAACCTCTGGGCGTCAAGAACACTATTTAAAGCCATCCCACCAAGTCTTGAGGTACCTTCCCCTTCTATTGAGGTTCCCCATTGGTGCCATCACACTCAAATCCCCCTCTACTGACTGCTGGGGCCTGGGGGCCACACTGCAAACACCAAAGGGCCCCTGGGCTGCATGTTGGACATCAGTGGGGTAGAACTTTTGGGGCGTCAAGGACACTATTTAAAGCCATCCCGCCAAACTCCTCCATATCCTTGGTACCCACCCCTCTATTGAGGTTCCCCATTGGTGCCATCACACTCCAATCTCCCTCTACTGACTGCGGGGACCTGAGGGCCACACTGCAAACACCAAAGGGCTGCATGTGGCCCCTGGGCTCTAGGTTGGACATCAGTGGAGTAGAACCTTTGGGCGTCAAGAACACTAAAGCCCACCAAGTCTTGAGGTACCTACCCCTTCTATTGAGGTTCCCCATTGGTGCCATCACACTCAAATCCCCCTCTACTGACTGCTGGGGCCTGGGGGTCACACTGCAAACACCAAAGGGCCCCTGGGCTGCAGGTTGGACATCAGTGGGGTAGAACTTTTGGGGCGTCAAGGACACTATTTAAAGCCATCCCGCCAACTCTCAATATCCTAGGTACCTACCCCTCTATTGAGGTTCCACATTGGTGCCATCACACTCAAATCTCCCTCTACTGACTGCGGGGACCTGAGGGCCACACTGCAAACACCAAAGGGCTGCATGTGGCCCCTGGGCTCTAGGTTGGACATCAGTGGAGTAGAACCTCTGGGCGTCAAGTACACTATTTAAAGCCATCCCACCAAGTCTCGATATTCTAGGTACCTACCCCTCTATTGAGGTTCCCAATTGGTGCCATTGTACTCAAATCTCCCTCTACTGACTGCTGGGGCCTGAGGGCCACACTGCAAACACCAAAGGGCCCCTGGGCTGCAGGTTGGACATCAGTGGGGTAGAACTTTTGCTCCCTGTTCATTCACAAACTTAAGCAAAGTAAACACAGTTTACTCTGCTTCAGTTATGAATGAACAGAGGAGTGATTGGTACGGATCACTGTATATGGGTCCCTCGCGCTTCATCTTAAAAGTACGCCATCCATCTGGCTTCTCCTCCTCCTCTCCCTCCTGCGTCATGGCTGTCAGCAGCTGTGGGCACATGGGGGGGGGGGGGGGGGGTGGTGAGGGGGCATCAGCTTCAGGATGGAAAGTGTGGGAGACCAATATACAGTAATTGGAACTGATTGCTCTTGTGTTCAACTGAAGCATAGTAAACTGCACTTTAGTTTGTGAATGAACAGGGAGCTTCTGTACGAGCGCTTCCTGTTCATGCATTCTGCAGAGAAAGGGCTTGACGAAAATGTGTCCCCTGATTTTCACCAAAAGCTCCCCCCCCCCCCCCTCGCCGGACAATATGCCCACACCACAGGTCCACCACATCAAACACACATTGCATGTTTCATAAAAAAAATTTATCATTCACATTTCTCAGTTCATCACCTTGTGTTGGCGGACCATTCAAAGCAAATCGAAATGAATGGACCGCCTTAACGCAACGCACAATAATGCACGTATCGGACCTCTCAGAACCGAACCCGGAACTAATAAAGTCTAATTTTTAAGGTTAGAATCTTGAGACCCCCTAATGGACGGCTATTGGAAGGAGCGATGCCCGTCCCCTAGTGGATGAATGTGTTGGCTTTAGCTCTTAGGTGGAGCCTTTCCATTGAACAGTTCATACATTGTAACACCGCAATTGCAAATAAAATATTAAAATATATCATCGGATCCAGAAACCAAGACTGGGAATTTAGAACAGGTGAAAAAAAAATTACTCTGTAAAAAAACAAAACAGGTGAGCGCCATATTTAAGATGTCACAAACGGGTGAGGAATGCTACCCAGCATTACGATGAACCAGAAAATTTGGAGGGTGCGTTGGGTGAAATGGGTGTCCTAGGTCGGGACTTTGTGTCTGCTTGGCCAGAACAATAAAGTTACAACAACTGGGTTAAATTTTAACTATGTTCCACTGGCTTTTTCTCCTTTACATTTACTGGCGGTTGGGGTACAGGATGTGCTTTTGGTTGGCTTCTGGTACCCGGTATTCCCGATATTCCACCACACCATGCTGGCGCTGCACCCCACCTACATGTAGGTTTGGGTGGAATGCATTAGAGGAGGGGTCCTAGGTGGGAACTTTATGTCTGCTTGCCTGGAATAATAAAGTTACAGCTGGGTTGAATTTAATTAAGTTCCGTCGGCTTTTTCTCCTTTGCATTTACTGGCGGTTGGGGTATGGATGTGCCCTTGGTTGGCTTCTGGTACCCAGTATTCTACCCACACCATGCTGCAACCCCACCTACGTGTAGGTTTGGGTGAAATGCATCAGTGGAGTGGGTCCTAGGTGGGGACTTTGGGCCAGATTCTCAGCTGAGATACGACGGTGTATCTCAGATACACCGTCGTATCGCAGTTTTTTTCAATGGGTATCTATGCGAGTGATTCTTAGAATCACTTACGCATAGATACACTAAAGATCTGACAGGTGTAAAGCAATTACACCGTCGGATCGTAGATGTAATGACAACGCCGGCCGCTAGGTGGCCTTTGCGTTGTTTTCTCCTTCTCATTTGCCTATGCAAATGTGCCCAATACGCCGATTCCCGAACGTTTTTGCGACGCGACCACGTAGTTTACATAGGTTGTGTACGCGTAAGGTTACCCCTGCTGTATGAGGGGTATGTTTCCGAAGTGCCGTCGTTGCCATGTTAAGTATGGCGTCGGGTCAGCGTCGTCTTTTTCCGTTGGTTACGTCGGTTACGGCATTGCGTAAGTGACGATCACGTCGTTTTGACGTCGGTTTCAACGGCGCTTTCCGACGTGAGCTGGAGCATGCGCACTGGGCTTTTTTTCCCGGCCGGCGCATTCGCACTTCGTTTGACGCGGGGGCGTGCTTAATTTAAATACAGCACGCCCCCTCCTTCAGTATTTGAATTACGCGGCCTTACGACGCCGCATTTACGCTACGCCGCCGAAAATTATGGAGCAAGTGCTTTGAGGATACGGCACTTGCTCCAGTAATTTTGCGTAGACGTAGTGTAAATGCGATACAATACGCTATGCCGCCAAATACGCCATTTTTTGAGAATCTGCCCCTTTGTGTCTGCTTGCCTGGAACAATAAAGTTACAACTGAGTTAAATTTTAACTAAGTTCTGCTGGCTTTCTCTCCTTTACATTTACTGGCGGTTGAGGTATAAATGTGCCCTTGGTTGGCTTCTGGTACCCAGTGTTCCACCACACCACTCTGCACCCCACCTACATGTAGGTTTGGGGTGAAATGCATCAGAGGAGGGGGTACCAGGTGGGGACTTTGTGTCTGCTTGCCTAGAACGATAAAATTACAACTGGGTTGAATTTTAACTATGTTCCACTGGCTTCTTCTCCTTTACGTTTACTGGCAGTTGGGGTATAGATGTGCCTTTGGTTGGTTTCTGGTACCCAGTATTCCACCACACAATGCTGCACCCCACCTACATGAAGATTTGGGTGAAATGCATCAGAGGAGGGGGGGGTCCTAGGTGGGGACTTTGTGTCTGCTTGCCTGGAACAATAAAGTTACAACTGGCTTTTTCTCCTTTACATTTACTGGCGGTTTGGGTATAGGATGTGGCCTTGGTTGGCTTCCACCACCCGGTCAGCCAGGACAATACCCCGGAACATCGGGCTTGTGAGCAGAGAACACATTTCCTTATTGGATTCATCCTTGCTGGGTAGGATTCATCTTTCTATACAAGTGCAAAAAACATAAACTTAATACAATTTACAAACTTACTATAAATATGAAATTACTGAAAACAAACATAAGATGAGTAGTAGGCCTTGCAGTGGTTACTCCTTGACACACGGACACGCAATCTCGGAGCCGGTACTCGGGATTCACAGGTAGGACTTATCCTGTTTGAAGGACACGTTCTCCATGTCATGGCAGTTTTTCCCGTTTGAGTGCTCGCTGTTATAGTCGTGGGTAAACGTGGTGCCCTGCGCCTCGCTGATGGACGATATGGTGTAGGACGCCGATCGGAGACCCTCAGAATGGGCAAAGCTATTTCCAAACTGGATCCTGTACTGGTTCCAATGTCTTTTTAGAACGCCTTGAACCTAAAAAACAAAAAGAACAAAACATACTGCGTGTAAGAAGACCCAACGCTTCCATGTGTTGATACATTACTCATCACAGCCTAGGAGGACGTTTTGGTTTTATACAGGACTTTTTTTCTCAGAGAATAGGTGCAGGAACTCCTTCCTTCTGAGTCACCTCTTGTGTCCACACCCTACCCACCTCCGGGCATCATTCCTTGGTTCCACCCCCTACCCACCTCCGAGCACCATTCCTTGGTTCCACCCCTACCCACCTCCGAGCAACATTCCTTGGTTCCACCCTCTACCCACTTCCAAGCACCATTCCTTTGTTCCATCCCCTACCCACCTCCGAGCACCAGTCCTTGGTTTCACACCCTACCCACCTCCGAGCACCATTTCTTGGTTCCACCCCCCTACCCACTTACGAGCACCATTTCTTTGTTCCACCACCTACCCACCTCCAGGCACCATTCCTTGGTTCCACCCCCCTACCCACTTACGAGCACTATTTCTTGGTTCCACCCCCCTACCCACCTCCAAGCACCATTCATTTGTTCTATCCCCTACCCACCTCCGAGCACCAGTCCTTGGTTCCACCCCCCACCCACTTCCGAGCACCATTCCTTTGTTCCATCCCCTACCCACCTCCGAGCACCGTTCCATGGTTCCAGCCCCTACCCACCTCCGAGCATCATTTCTTGGTTCCACCCCCTACCCACCTCCGAGCAGCGTTCCTTGGTTCCATCCCCTACCCACCTCTCAGTAATGGATACAGAACCAATTATCAATTTGTGGTGCTAAGTCATTTGTATGTAATTTGTTAATGATAGGAAGTAAAATAGATCCCCAGTAGCCAGCAACAATGGAGCTCCCCCAGCAACAATAGACTCTTAACAGCTAGCAGCAATAGACCCCTTCCTCAACAGTTGTCTCCCATACAACGATTGTCTCAAAGTATAATAGGAGCCCCCCACCAATGACAACTGCCCTCCCCAGCAACAATAGACCCTTCCACTGAAAAAACAGATCCTCTTCAGCAACAATAGATCCCCCAGCAGCCAGCATTAATAGACCCTCCAGTACACCCCAGCACCCCTTACCATTACATACATTTAGGGGCCTTTCACACGGAGCCGATCCGTATTGATCCGCTCTGTATGTCCGTTTGCTCAGCGGAGATTCCTCCATAAAATCCCCGCTGAGCTGTCGGCTGACAGGGCGGCCCTCGCACACTGTGCAGGGACCGCCCTGTCTTTCCTCCGCTCTCCCCTATGGGGAATCGGATGAATACGGACCGTGTGTCCGTATTCATCCGATCCGATCCGCCAGACGGAAGAAAAATAGGATTTTCTTCCGTCCGAAAAAACAGAGCTTTGCGTCGGGCGCACGTGCGTTCGTGAATCGCCATATTTCCCTCATTTGCATGTTTGAATGCCTAATCAATGGGAGCAGCAACATGCGTCCAGATGAAAAGTGCGCCCACGCTACGCCGGGGTAAGTAAGCTACATCGGCATTGGGTGGCCAGTTTTTAGTCGTATGTTAGTTTGTGGGTCCCGCGCACAGATACGCCGGCGCAAATTTGCACTTACGGGCGCACATTTGCACTTACGTCGGGCCTGTGTGTGTGTATTCGAAAACAGCAGTCGTCAGAAATTTAAAATTTTGAAAAAGAACAGAATAGACTAAAACAGAATGGAAAATAAAAGAATAGAGAAGAGATTCCGAAACTTGAATTTCGAAAATAATAGAATAGAATGGAAAGAACAGGAAAAAACACAATAGAAAACAGGAAGGAATGAATAGAGAAGAATAGAATGGAAAAAAATATATAGAAAATAAAAAAAATAGAATAGATTAGAATAACATAAAATAGAAATAATGGCCCGGATTCACGTAGAGCGGCGCATCTTTGTGCGGGCGTAGCGTATCTACTTTACGCTACGCCGGCGCAACGTTGAGAGGCAAGCATGGTATTCACAAAGAATATGCGCTCAGCGTTGCGCCGGCGTAGCGTATAGTTGTCGGCGTAAGCCGACGTAAGTCAAAGTAGGTGGAAGTGGGCTGGAAGTGGGCGTGATATATTATAATGAAGTGTGAAATGATGGGCTGAGCGTCAAAAAATTAACTGCGCATGCGTCGTCTCTTTGACACATCCCAGTGCGCATGCTCACAGTCACATCGAAATAGCTGCCTAAGATACGCCGTATCACTACCTACGACGTGAACGTAACCTACGCACAGCCCTATTCATGTAGTACTACGTAAATGGCGTAACCTACGACGGCTGTTCCCTGGTCCATGCCTTTGAATGGGTTTCGCCACCTATATGAGGGATAACTTTACGCCGGATGTACGACATACGTACACCGCGTATATTAATGCGCCGGGCGCAAGTACGTTCGTGAATCGGCATATCTTACTAATTCGCATATTTAACATGGGTACGCCGAATGCGTCCAGCGTAACTATGCGCCCACAATACGCCGGGGTAGGCAAGTTACGTCGGGCGGCTGAAGCCTTGTTTTACGGCGTATCTAGCTTTGTGAATCGGCACACATTTGTACTTACGACGGCGTATCTTTAGATACGTCGGCGTAAGTCCGTTGTGAATACGGGCCAATATAGCCATCCTCCGAAATTAGAATTTCAAAAAGAACAGAAAAAAAAGGAATAGAAAAGAATAGAATGAAATAGAATACAAAACAATAGAATACAATAGAAAACAGGCTATAATAAAAAATAAAAAAAACATGTATATATATATATATATATATATATATATATAATATATATATATATAGAAAGGGGGAAAAATAGTCATATTCTGAATCTCAAATTTCAAAATCTGAATAGAATCTAATAGAATAGAAAGAATATAGCTGTGTTCCGAAAAAAT